>JASANM010077530.1:0-13364 GCA_031753655.1 Desmognathus santeetlah | reverse complement strand
GGATCCCTCATTTGAGATAACTCAGGCGATTAATACGATGTTTTTGAATTTTCGTATTGTGGTGATGACAGACCCACGGCGAGGCAAACATGCAAAATGGGTCCCGCCCCCCGAGAAAGGCCCTGAAAAATTTAAGTCTGTAAAAGTAAATAAAACTCGGGGTAGAGGCTCAAAGGGACATCAGACTCAACCACCGAATCGAGCAGATCTGCTGGAGTTTTTCAGGTTTAAACCTAGAACAGCCCCCCAGACACCGACGAGTTTACCTGGTCAGCAGGATGCCCCCCCGGGCATGGGATCAGTGGGATCAGCGACTACAGTGCAGGCTTCCGTGGAGGATGATCCCCGGGCCGGGAGCGAAGAGGAGGGGCAGTACGGGTCCGCGTCAACAGACATGATGAGACCCCCTCTCGGAGCTGTGGAGGGAGAGGGGGGGGTTGAGCCTCTCCACTCTGGGGGGCTTGTTTTGGCAGTACGGTGGCTCTGTCGGCGCCCGCGCAGTCACCTCCCGGGTTGGAGCTCAGGGGGCGGAGCCTACCGTTGCCAGTCAGGGGAGGCTCCTCCCCGGGAGGCGGGACCTCCCAGACTGGGGAAAAACTTGCTCGGTCTGCTGCTGTGCAGGTCCCCTCGATAGGTGGAGCGGAGGCAGAATGTTTGGAGAACTTTGAAGCGGCCTCCTCATCTATCTTCCCCAATTTGGTGGTAGACAGCAGGACGAGTAAAGAAGACGTGGGAGTGAACTCCCAGGGAGAGTCCTCAGAAACTGGCAAGACCAGTATTGATTTAGTTCTTGAAATTGTGGACTCTCTGATAGTTGATGTTATACAACTATCAGAACAGGAAGAATCACCTGTTGCTTCGATCCAGTTGGCTAAACTGACCCAGTCCTCCATTCCCCTCCTCCAGAGGTTCATTGTGGACAATAAAACAGCATTAGAGTCATTAAAATTAAATACTCAGGTCTGCAGTTCGATACACACCTTGGAGGGGCGTAAAGACTGTCCTTTAGAGTTAGAGGATGAAGGAGTAGACAGAGTGGTGGGGTCCTTGCCATATCACTTAGGTATATTTACGGAAAGGGAGTGGCCTAACCTGGGGGATTCAGTTCCGGATTTCAGCAAAAACAAGAAGCGAGACAGAAGTAGCCCTAACCCCAGCCCAGAAAAACGAGAAGAAGGTATTGAGAGCATATGCTGGCATCCCAAGAACAAGAAGAAAGCGGTGGACTCACTTCTGCTCACAGACGTGCCAGATCAGTCTATTCGACCTGAAAGCTCTCAGTTGCTACGAACTCAGATGGCTGAGAATAGAGGAGACGGCCCTGGGGACGTAGTTGGGAAGGAGGATCGAGTGGAAATGGATACCGGAGCCACATGATCTCCTAAAGCGAGTGGAAGCTCTCAAGATTCTGATGATCGCATTATGGCTATGTTATTGAAGATTAAGAATGCACAGGACTTCTCAGGTAAAGAGATGAACACTTTGCTGGAGGGCCAGAAAGAAATTAAAGCGACAATAAGGAAAATGGATGGAAACTTGGTGGCTATGCAAAACAGACTGGATGAGTTGGAGAGCAGAACGAACCAGGTGGAGAACCTGGCTAACGCTAATGCTACTACTTTGAAAACTCAAACCAGGGATCTGAGGACAACTACTCAGAGGGTGGTAGATTTGGAGAACAAGTCTAGGAGACCTAATTTTAAGTTATTTGGACTAAAAGAATTGACGTCTGGAGAGGAGGATTCAATTAAGCTGCTGGCTCATGTTAGAGGAGTTTTGCTCAAGGCAGTCCCGGACCTCCTCGTAGAAGACTTGAATACCACCATCTATAATGTGCACCGACTACCAGTGCGTAGACCTCCTAACTTTAAAGGTGATCGCCCTTGCCTGGTCTACACTAACAGCATCCCACTTAGAGATAAGCTCCTGAGAACCCTGAAACCCCATTCTCCTGGGACTTTTGAAGGAATGAAGCTAGTGGCCAGATCAGACATTAGTAGGGAGGCTTTGGAGATCCGTAAAGAACTCAAAACCTTTTTTGACAAATTTCGTGCAGTGGGGGTGGAGGAGATTTTTTTGCAAGATCCTGCGCGACTAAAAGTGGTATACATGGGGACTGGTCGATTCTGTGCTAACCCAAAGGAGGCAGAGGAATTGTTGAAAGAAATAAAGTCTAACCTTGCCCCTTAGGATAAGATGGCCCAGCTGGCCCTTTTCCTTTTTTTCCTTTTTTTTCTTTTTCCCGTTTCCTTTTCCTTTTCCTTCCTTTTATTTTTATGGATTTACAGGGAGGTTCTTTTTCTGTTTTTCTCGTCAATTTTCTCTTTTTCTATTTTTTAGGTCCGAGGGAGCAGTATCCAGAATACTGATTCTCCGTCACTGGAGAGTCCCAAGAGAAGGGGGGTTCCCCAAGGGAGGGGGGGGAGGGGAAGGAGAGAGGGGGAAGTTGAAGTGAGGACACAGGATAAGTTGCGAGCAGCGGGGCGCTGTATTGCTAAAAGTGTATTTTTTGGTTACAGAGAATATCAGAGTTTTTATCATTGTTATCATTGTTCAGTGCTAATTAAAATTAGAAGTGTGTATGCTTTCTTAGGTAGGATGTCTCTTTCTCTTAAGATTTGGATAATGGCGGGAATTTTGGTGAAACTGTGGGATTATGCCGGGGATTGATATTGTTTCAATAAATGTAAATGGGCTCCGTTCTCTGGAAAAAAAAAACAAATTTAAAGATTGGATGAGTCAGGTGAACGCGGACATATTTTTTATCCAGGAAACACACTTGAGTGAGGAGGAAGCTGCAAGTTGGTTTAAGGCAGCTTGGAGAGGGGATGCATGGATATCAGCGCAGCCTCTTCATATTAGAGGGGTGGCTATTCTGGTTCGGGATGGCTTGGTTGAAGAGGTGTGCAATGTCGAGAGTGACCGTAAAGGTAGATGGGTATGTATAACAGTCAAAGTAGGGGGTAGGGCTTTGACTCTGGTTTCAGTCTATGGTCCCAACTCTGACGATCCAGGCTGTTTTAAAGAGCTGTTGGAGAAATTGGTAGAGAGCCCTGTGGATGTTATTATGGGAGGGGATTTTAATCTCCCCCAGGACGTAAAACTAGACAAGACGTTTCTTAGCAACACCTTGAGACTTCCAAAGGTCAGGCGCATACTCTCTCAGCTCCAGAAAGATTTGGGTTTGGTGGATGTCTGGCGTCTCTTACATCAGGGCGAAAGGGAATACACTTTCTATTCCCACAAACATCGTCAATCATCTAGGATTGATTATTTTTTAGCCTCTAGTCCCTTGGTGGAGGGTATTTCGAGTGTACAGATTCTCCCGAGAACGCTCTCTGATCATAACCCAGTGAAACTGATCTTGGCCCTGGAAGATCTAGAGGTACCCACTTTTAGATGGAGTATAAACCGGGAATGGTGTGATGATATCCCCGTGAGGGACAGGATTGACAATTGTCTCAGGGAATATTGGGAGTTGAATACGGGTTCGGTTCCTGAAAGAATATTGTGGGATGCAATGAAGGCCGTGATTCGGGGGGAATACATCCAAATTGGGGGTCAAATTAATAAGAACCGCCGATTGGTCATCCAAGGTTTGGAAGACTCCCTCAGAAGGGTAGAGCAGTTGCTAGAATCCAACATTAGCCAGGTTCAGAGGGAACTCCAAGAACGGCAGAGATTGGAGATTAGGGGGAAGTTACAGGAAATATTAGCAGAACGTAGGCGTAAGATCTACGAGAATGAAAAATTGATCAGGGTGGAGGAAGGGGAGAGGGGTGGAAAAGCCTTAGCTTGGCAATTGAAAAGGATGCAAATAAGATCCAAAATACAACAAATCTACTCCACAGAGATTGGAAGGGTAACTCCCAAGAGAAAACTGATCAGTAAGGAATTTATGAAATTCTACGGGGAGTTGTATAAAGAGGAAGGGAACTCCACATTACCCCTAATAGAGGCTTATTTAAACCCACTTAATCTTCCCTCTATCTCCCCGACTGACCGGGACTCCCTGGAAGGTAGGATCAGCGAGGAGGAGGTCAGAGACTGTATTAGAAATCTGAAAAACGGGAAGGCAGCGGGCCCAGACGGGTTCCCGGCGGAATGGTACAAAGCCCATTTGAACCTCTTGATTAAACCCCTCACTGATTTATGCAACCGGATCTTAGGGGGAGAAGAAGCCCCCCTCTCTTGGCAGAAATCTTATATCACCTTACTCTTAAAAGAAGGAAAGGACCCTAAGATATGCGGTTCCTACAGGCCAATTAGTCTACTTAATGTAGATAGTAAGATCTTCTCTAAAGTCATGGCCAACAGGTTGGGGCGAGTTATCGGTTCTATTATTCATAGCGACCAACAAGGCTTTATCCCAAATAGAAACCTGACGGTCCTAACTCACACGCTCCAACACTGTATTGACAGGTCGATAGCCGAAAAAGTGCCACTGGGAATTGCGGCATTTGATGCAGAAAAGGCTTTCGACCGAGTCAACTGGAGATTTATGGGGGAAGTATTGCGTAAAATGGGTTTTGGTAATGGATTTAGGCATGTCGTCGAGGCCTTGTATAACTCCCCACGGGCTCAAATTATTTTGAACGGAGTTTTATCCGACGACATTCATATCCGTCGAGGGACCCGGCAGGGGTGTCCCCTGTCTCCTCTTTTATTCGCCCTCAGTATGGAGCCATTAGCAGAGGTGCTACGCCACTCTAGGGATATTACACCTTTCCGACTGGGAGACCAGGATGTGAAAGTTAAGTTATACGCCGACGATTTGCTGCTATATACCTCATCCCCCGTGACCCTAGATACGGTAGCCCCGGGTTTGTTGGAAGAATTTGGTAGGGTTTCTGGTTATAGGGTCAACGAGGGGAAAACTGAATCGATGTGCTGGGGTTCAGAATATGTCCCTCGGCATGCGGTCCCCCAACTCCGTTACCTCGGAATTCAGATTTCCAAGCAAATGGAGGAGTGGGAGAAAATTAATGTCTTATCTTTGATTCGAAAGACAGAAATAGCATTAAGGAAATGGAATTCTCTGTCATTATCAATTATAGGCAGAGTGAACGTGCTGAAGATGGTTATCCTCCCGAAGTTTCTATTCATATTTGACAACTTAATATGCCAAATAAAACCATCGACATTTAAGAAAATCCAGTCTAACTGGAATTCATTTGTCTGGTCATATAAAAGAGTAAGGATGGCATGGAGAAAATTATCTAGACCCCTATTGAAGGGGGGCCTTGCTTTACCCGATGTGAGACTGTATCATCTTGCCTCTCACTGGAAATACATCCGGTGTCTCCTGGGAAACCCCCAACAAGTTCAAGAATTTGGAGAACCACTCCGTAGTGTGTTAAAGGGAGAGTTCTCAGGACGAGGTTGGCTTTTTAAGTTCGATGACCCACGGTTTTTTAAGAAGGTCAGACTGAAGGCCCTGAGGTTTTGGTATTTATTATGGAGGGAAGTTAGACGCGGGTATCATCTTCCCCGGGTGTCAGAATGGGCCCCTTTAGAAGCAAATGTGTTAGGTTCACCTATTTTTGGGGATGTCTTATTCCGCCCTTTAATCTCGAGTTTTTGGTATGTCTCTGACCTCTATCCAGGACAGTCATTAATGAGGAGGGAAGATGTGGAGAATAAAATTAATGGCCCCATTTCAGATTTTAAATGGTTTCAGCTTCAGCAATTTGAGAGGGTAGTAAAAGACTGGGACTGGGCTTACCCGAATCGCGATTTGGATGAGTCCCTGTCTCTGTCAATTGTTAAAAAGAATCAAGTTTCATTTTATTACGATCTCCTCTTGGGCACCACGATAATAGGAGATGACATTATTAGGACTAAATGGGAAGAAAAGTTGGGAACAAATATTAGTACTGAGGATTGGTCTAATACTGTATATTGTATGCACAAAGTTACCAGGCAGACAAAACTAAGAAGAAATCAGCTATATACAATGTATGATTTATATATCTCTCCTAAGAAATTGTCTAAGTTCTGTTCAGACCCTCGTTATTGTAATAGATGCGGCTTGAGGGATGCCGATATTTCACATATGCTGATGGAATGTCCCCTTCTGGGAGATTACTGGCTTGACACTCAGAACTTGTTCAGGGTAATCTCTGGAGTAGATTTGACACTATTACCTGTGAATATACTCTTGGGGGGGAATTTTGCGGAGGAGAATGGTGCTGTTTCAGATTCCTTACAGGGGTTGTTCTTTATTCTCATAGCTATCGCCCGCTATGTGGTAATGAGACATTGGTTAGATCCTCTGCCCCCTTCTATGGCAGAATGGAAATATGAAGCATCTTTGTATATGAGGAACCATGTGAAGTCACAAGAGAGGCTCGGGATAACCGGGCTAGATGGGCTGGGGTTTTGGTGGCCGTTTATGGATTATTTGGACGCAGCTTCAGTTGAAAATGGATAAATGTGCAGGGGACTGGGTTATTTACATTATTTTTCCCCTAAGCAGATGGACTATCGTTATCATCTTTTCTGTAACAATGATACATAAGGTTTTATTTTCTGTTAGAGTTTGTTATACTCTGTCGAGGATTATTAGTTTATGTTTATGTCCAGAATAATAATTTGGCCTTTCCCACAGTATAGTAAGTGGTTGGTCCTATGATGACGTGAGCTGTGGCTTAAAGTTTTCGGACCGCCTCTTTGGTCTCATTTCTCATGGGAAGAGGTACAGTGCTCTTTTACCTCTGTATTCTGGCATTGAGGGCACGCAGCTCGCAACTGAGGACTGTAAAAAAAAAAAAAAAAGAAAAAAAGAAAAAAAAAAAAAAAAAAACAGTACAGGTCAAGTTACATCTTGAGATCTAATAATATATTAGTCATGATTGAGAGATACGCGGGGATGCACCACAACAACCTTCGTCAAGGGTGGATAGTTTATCCAGTGTATAGGGCTGCATTAATATGCACCAGCATGGAAAAAGAGACAGCAGAAATGCCCACTATATGTAGCAAGCTCCTTCTATATCCATAAGCACTAGGCTCTTATTTTGTTACAAGTACATTATGAAAGCATGACAGTTACAGTTCTTCAGTTTCTCTTTGTTCACTATTTTTTTGAAACCAGTAGTTGAGGACTGGTGCCCAGAAATCTTTTGGTTCACATTTAGGGTTACAGGTTTCCCAATAAAATTTCTCAGTGCTGTGATGCTGAAATAGCATGTTTCTCCAACCAGCGATTGAAGGGGCGTTTTTAGACATCCATGTTGTGGCAATCATTTTTTTCGCTGCCGCCGCGAGCATATAAAGCAAGCTCAGCTTGGCACCTCGTATTTTTTTTTCTATGCCTAGTAACCATACTCTCGGTGTAGGTTCAGGGGTACAACCTAAGATTTCTTTAGTTTCATTCCATATCATTTCCCAGAATCGCTGCACAGCGGGGCATTCCCAAAGCAGATGAAAGAACGTGGCTACATCAGTAGTGCACTTGGGACATTCGGTGGACCTATCTGCATAATATGTGGCCAATTTATCAGGTGAGTGGTATGTTCTGTGTAAGATCTTGAATTGGACCATTTTAAATCTGTAGTTAGATGCAGTGGTGCGTACATGCCGCCTGGCCAGGGCCCAGTCTTCGTCTGACAACTGGTCTTGCAAGTCTACTTCCCATTTTACACGGAGTCTATTCCAATATGGCTCTGTGTTCCTTTTGGTGACAGCATATATTTGTGATACTTTGGTGGGTATTAGCGGTTGTTTACAAACTAAGTCGACCACTGGATCGTTTGGTGGCAAGAAGGGGAAGTCAGCTAGCATTTTTCTGCAGGCCTCACGGGCACGCATATACAGAAAGTATTCACAGCCCTGAAATTTAGCCACTGCGTCCAGCTCTTGTTGTGCCTTGAACCAGTCACCTTCGAATAAGTCTTTCACTAACAAGAAGCCCCCTCTCTCCAAGTATCTCAGCCATCGTGGCTCACCCTGCAGGGATAACTGGGGAACCCAGCGAATTTCTATGTTGCCGGACAGTTGTATGGGGGTATCTACCCACTTTTTCATGTTTCCAAATGCGTTCAGGGAACAATCTATCACTGTGCCAGAGAATGGGCGGGATTTAGTCCTAGTAGCCAGTACTCGTCCTCTGAGGTCTATGTCTCCCTCTAATGCTCTCTCTGCCCATACATGTGGACGTGTCTCAGATACTCTGAACCATCGCGTGATAAAAAAAACCTGCGCAGCGTCATAATAGCGCTCCATGTCTGGGAGCGCTAAGCCTCCACTCTCGAGTGGTTGCACCAGGATATCATGCGATACTCTCGCTTGTTTATTAGCCCAGACTATGCTCAAAACATGAGTACGTAGAGTCTTAAAAAAGATAACCGGCAGTATGATGGGGACATTCAAGAACACATACAAACACTTGGGTAATACTACCATTTTAACAAGGCCAATTCTGCCCATTGTGTCTATTGGGAGAGTTTTCCATTTCTCAGCTAATACGCCCACATTATCTAATAATCTCTGATAGTTTAATCTATATGTTTCTCTTTGGTCTCTAGTATAATATACCCCCAGATATTTGAAGCTGTCTTCTGTCCAGACCAGTGGGCAATCTCCAGATGGGCGCCAACTTACTGTATTCAGTGGGGCTAGGACAGATTTACTCCAGTTAACCTTGATACCCGCAATGTTTACAAAATCACCCACTTCGTCTAAAATTTTCTCTATATTTTCAGCAGGGTTCCGTATATATATGAGTATGTCGTCTGCATAGAGGGATACAGATACTCTAGCAGCAGGGAACATCAACCCGGATTCCATACTTTTTTGTCTGATTTTACATGCCAGAGGTTCTACTGCTAGTGCAAATAGTAACGGAGAGAGAGGACACCCCTGCCGAACTCCTCTTTCAACAGGAAAACTGTCAAAGCACTTACCATTGACTAGGACTTTAGCTCTTGGGGTCGAGTACAATGTGCGTACCATGTTTATAAACATATGGCCCAGGCCCATACGCGTTAGCACTGCATACATAAAACCCCATTGGACAGTGTCGAATGCCTTTTGGAAATCTAGGGACATAACCACCACCTCCTCTTCGTTTTTAACAGCGTCAGACGCTGCAAAGAGTAGCCTCAGGTTGTCTGTGGTGGCTCGTCCGGGAATGAAACCCGCTTGGTCCGGCAATGTCAAGAAAGGCATCATATATTTCAATCGATAAGCTATTAATTTAGAAAAGATCTTTAGGTCTGTGTTTAACATGGACAGTGGGCGGTATGAGTCAAGATGTTCAGGGAGTTTACCAGGTTTTAGTATGGAGACTATCAAGGCATCATGCATCGTATCAGGCAGGGTGTGTAGTTCTAGAGCTTCTTCGAAAATATCTCTAAGATAAGGAGCAAGAAAGGTTTTATGAGCTTTATAGAACTCAGCACCCAGACCATCAGGTCCCGGTGCTTTGCCCGATTGGAGGTCGTCAATTGCCATTTCTATTTCATCGACTGTTAAGGGATCATTGAGGAGTTTACGGTCTGTGTCTGAGGCCCAGGCAAGAGCAATATCTTCCAGGTAGTCTGCGGCATTTTCTTCTACTATCGGGTCAATATCTTTATATATTAAACTATAATAGTTTGTAAATGCTTCTCCTATAGATTGGGAGTCTTTCATAGTTTCACCTTGGGGCCCTACAAGTTGTGTGATGGTGGGCGGTCCATTCATTTGTTTTATCAGCCGAGCTAGATATCGTCCAGGTCTAGAGCCCTCAGTATACCTGCGGGCCGATTGTTCTTTGTATAGAAATTTCAGCTCTCTGTCTGCTGTTTCGTCATATTCTAGCAATAATTTAGTGTATGCTCCCCTGGCCTCCATCGTCTCCGCGGATTGTAATTGTTGACTAAGTCCATCTAGCCTACCCTCCAGCCTGGTTAAGTCTGCTCTGATGGATTTCAATATCCCATTTTCTAAGGACATTGCTACGCCTCTTAACACACACTTACAGGCATCCCATATTATAGCGCCAGACTCCACTGAACCCATATTATTCGTGAAATAATCCCTCAGTGCATCATTCATGCCAGTCGCAAACACAGGGTCCGCATATGATCTTGGGTTATTTCTCCAGATCCTATTTGAGCGTTCAAATCCACTCATTGCACATTCCAAAACCACGGGTGCATGGTCTGACCACGTGCGAGGGTAGATATCTACATTAGTCACACTTCTGTATAACATGCAATCTAAAAGAAAAGTATCAAGCCTAGTATGTAGGTCGTGTACAGTTGTGTAATGCGTAAACCCCAAGGTGCCAGGATTCCATAGCCGCCAGGCATCAACCACATCGTATGTGCCCATCTGCTCTAGCCAGGTTTGTGCAGTCTTTGGGGTAGTCCTATTCCTGCCTTTAGATCTGTCAACAGTATCATTAAGTGTTGTATTCATATCCCCTCCCAAACACCAGTGGTAAGATGGATAAAACATACATTGTTCAAATAGTTTCAAAACATAAGACTGATCTTCTACATTTGGAGCATAGAACGAACAGAACAGTACATTTGTATTATTAATCTCACCGGCTAAGAGAGCCCACCTGCCATCTGGGTCCGATCTGGTGTCATGCAATCTAAAAGGCAGGTGCTTGCGTGTTAATATTATTACTCCCCTAGAGTATCTGGAATAGCTCGCATACGCTCTAGGCCCAGACCAGCGTGGGAGCATGTTTTTATGTGGTTCAGACATTAAATGAGTTTCCTGCAAACACAACACATCCACACCCCTGCGTTCAGCGTAACTGCCTATCTTCCTGATTTTTTGCGGGCAGTTCAGGCCCCGCACGTTCCACGACATTATCTTTAGTTTCCCTGAATTCCTATTACTCATAGCTGCAGTTTAACCTTCCCATCTCTACAGCCTGTCCTGCCCTAGAGAATTTTGGTCTTCCAAAAGTCCGGTGACCTGGGCGCACCCTCGCCCCCCGTACCAATTTCTGCGTTCCCAGAACCATGACCTGCACTTTAAAATAAAAATCAACACAACATACACTATTCTGCTTTTTAAACTTTACATTGCCCTCCCACACCAGATGATCCCCCAACTTACACCTAGTGATTTCCCTACACATCAAACTACACTTCACACTTTAACCAATCTTTAACTATAACCCCTATATAAAAAAAAAACAAAAAAACAAAACAAATAAACTACTCAACACACAAGCAAACGCTTAGGGGGGGAACAGCCGTTCGGCGCGCTCCTGTATACTACGACAGTATTGTGACATACTTAGGGCAGAAGGAGCCAGTTACTTCGTTTTCTGTTACATTAATCTCTGACTGCGGCAACATTAGGCCATTTAGCGCTTCCAATCTGGTATTCCACTCGAAGTCACCAGTTAAGCATAGACTTACATCTAGTAGTGCCTATTATACTTGAGACATTATATCTATTGCTCATGTCATAGCAACCAACATATTACTCCAGAGCTGCATCAGCACATCATCTAGCTAGGTGTTCAGCATTACAAACATCCTATACCATAGGGTAGTATCTCTGCATTAAGGAGCATGTTAGAACACTTGTCAATATCATAACAATAATAAGATCATCCCTGGCTGGGGGTCATATTAGTTCGCCAGACTGAGCAGGCACATAGTCAATGACTGGCAGAATATACAGTTAGTTATATTCAGTTAATCATCTCTTTTTTATTCAGCAGAGGGGCCCATGGGGAGAGCGTCGTGTCCCAGAGGTCCGGGCTGGGGCGTCTGTAATCCAGCTAGGTTCAGTGGGCCGACGGGAGATCGTGCTCTATTATCTGGCCTTCCTCTGCGCCTAGTCCGAGGGTTTGTTATTCTAGGCGGTCTGCGACGAAGTTCTCCAATTTTTTCCCCTATAAATGCTTCAGCAGCTACGGGAGTGTCAAAGATCCAAGCTTTCTCGGCCCAGGTCACCCGGAGGCGGGCAGGATAGAGCATTGAGTACTGGACCTCATAATGTCGGAGAGTATCTTTAGCATCTAGGAATGCATTTCTGGCCGATTGAACAGCAAATGTAAAGTCCGGGTATATGGAGATTCTGGAGCCCTCGTATCTGAGTTCGCCCTTTTCTCGTGCGCCTCTCAATATAGCATCCCGGTCTCTGTAATTTAGGAGCTTGACTATCACAGGTCTTGGAGGGGCTCCCGGGATAGGTCTGTTCATCAGGGATCTATGCGCCCTTTCCACTACAAACATCTGGGAAAGGGTTTCTGGGCCGACCAGCTCACGTAAGACTTCTTCTATGAAGGGTTCAAAAGGCCTGGCTGCATATTTTTCATCTAGCCCTAGGATGCGCAGGTTGTTTCTGCGTGCTCGTCCCTCCTGATCCTCCTGTCGAAGTTGCAACTCTGATACTCTCTCTTCTGCCGCTCTCATTCTATTCGTTACCTCCAGTAGCTTAGAGTCTGTAGCGTCTAGCCTCTGTTCTGTTTGTACGGAGCGGGATTTAAGTGAGTCTACTGCTATCTGTAGACCCGCCAAGCTATTGCCCTGGTCGTCCAGTTTATTGTTAATCTGGGCTATCCCCTGCTGGAGTTCCGCAAACATACGTTGAATTGTCTGGTCCACAGTGGGGTCAGAGCCCTCCGCTAAGGATTGTTGTGTGCTGGTAGTCTGAGAACCAGGCGTTGTAAATGAATCTAAGGTGCCCTGGCGCTTAGAGTCCTTCTTGCCCATTTTATTCCAGGGAGGGGCGACCAGGGGTCTGCGTCTGCTCAAAATTATTATAGCCCCCTCGTAGTTTGGTTTGTCCCCACCACAGGGCAGGACACGAAAGGTGTTGCAGTAAACAGAGGTATCCGCAGGAGCAGTCCGCACACTTCCGCTTTCTTGTCTGTGTTTCGCCACAGGTGTTGTCGTATCAATGTAGGCCACAAAAAGCAGGTATAGGGGTCATTGGGTCTCAAAATGCCATCTCACGCTCATCCATCCTCGCTCTAAATCTCAAGAGATAGATTATATCATAGGGTCTATTTATATGGAGCCTCTGCCAGTGACATCCAGTCTCTGTTGCCTTAGGGGAGGGTGATAGCAGCCATCATGCTGCTCCCCAGCTCCTCGGTGGGGAGACAAGTCCAGCGTCGCCTCTCACCCCGCTCCCACTGATCAAGGGGGGGAGGGGGAGGTGGGGAGGGAACAGCGGTCCCCAGGCGCTGTGCCTCGTACTGCGGCCACGTTTTGTGCTCCCCGCCCCGAGCCCGGGGGGGGAGGGGGGGAAGGGCACGTCTTGCCCACCTGCCGAGGGCCAAACACCACCACGGCCCGCGGGCCGCACCCGCGTCCACGACCCCACTAGCACCGCCCCGGGCGAACGCCCGACGCCGCACAGAGGGCCCAGGAGCGACCGCGGCCCCACAGACCCGG
>JASANM010066454.1:0-13445 GCA_031753655.1 Desmognathus santeetlah | reverse complement strand
AACTCTGGTACTGTCTCGGCAAACTCACCTTCCTCATCACTAGATTCCATTAACCCTTATTTCCTCCATTGCATCAATTTCAACGTTGATTGCTTTGCTCCAAAAATATCAGGGACCTCCTCCCTCACGCTTTTGTCACTGTTCCCTCAATCCTCTATGGACACATGCACTTCTCCCTCCTGCAGACCTGCAAGACAGAGAAACAATAATATAATCCTGTTCACCAGCCTCCTCACTGTGGCTGTAAATACAATCCCTCCAGGTCTCCAGCCAGCTGTGAAGACAATCCTTCTGGTGTGTAGGTGTTTTTTTTTCACCAGCTAGGGGCCAAACGGAGCCTTAGGCTGGTCGTGTGTGTAGCATAGGGGTTAGTGTGCTCTC
Source organism: Desmognathus santeetlah (assembly GCA_031753655.1). Taxonomy (NCBI): domain Eukaryota; kingdom Metazoa; phylum Chordata; class Amphibia; order Caudata; family Plethodontidae; genus Desmognathus; species Desmognathus santeetlah. The sequence continues at coordinate 13,064 of JASANM010066454.1, read as the reverse complement.
CTTGGGTGCCCCTAGTTGCTGCAGGGGTCACATGTGACCCCTGGCCAGCACAGTAAGGTGTGGAGGGTCCCTTTGTGTCCTTAGGAACCTGGAAAGTCTCACCCTGGGTACAGCTAGTGGGCTCAGGGTGCCCGCTCCTGCACCCCCATCCCTTGCGTGACCCTTCACAGCTAGGATTAGCTTAGGGGGTGTGTGTGAGCATTCCTCTCCTGACTGTGTGTGAAATGCTCAGGCACGTGTGTGTTTGACCATGTTTAAACGTGCAAGTTGAATGCTCTATGTTTAACGTGGGAGCCTCTAACCATGGCATTTGAGGCTCCCATCGCCCCATGTTATGCTATGGGCAGTTTTGGACGTTCGAGGCTACCGCGTAACCGTGAGCGCCCAAAATTAGTTTTCTATAAAGAATTGCAGTCAATTCATAACGCCGTTATGATTTATTTATTTAAATATTTGTAGAGCGCTGTAAGCCCGATGAGCGCTTTCTTCGCAAGTGGTTACAGGTTGCGAGGGGCACCCTCTGATCGATGTTAACATTTAATTACATTCTATTAGTCCGTGTGCCTGGGTCCTGTAGGCTTGCAGCAGGGGTTTTGTTAGTTGAAAAGGTGGGTCTTCAGTTTCTTCTTGAAGGATTTCAGTTTGGAGTCAGTTCTAAGGCTTGTAGGTAGGTTGTGCCATTCCCTTGGTGCCAGGGTGCTGAAGGAGCGTCCGTTCCCAATTTCTTTCTTGAATCTGGGGCAAGCCATGAGTCCTGAGTCATTTGATCTGAGTGTCCTTGTTTGCTGGAGGGACTTGATGACTTTGTTTAGGTAGGTGGGGGCTAGCCCATGTGGTGAGGAGTTTGAAGCGGATTCTGTCTGCAACTGGGAGCCAGTGCATTTCTCTTCTTTTCTCAGAGATGTGGTCACGCTTAGGGATCTGTCTGACGATGCGCACAGCTTCTTCTTGTATGATCTGCAGTTTTGCTATGTTGGCCTATGATGTCTTTGACAGGAGAACGTTACAATAGTCCAGTCTCGGGAGTATGATTGCTCGTGTTAAGGCTGTGCTGCTCTTTTCAAATAGGTAGGGGCGAACCTGCCTGAGGAGTCTGAGGTAGTAGTGTGATGTCTTGACTAGGTTGCTTACTCGAGGGGTCATGGATAGAGTAGAGTCGAGATAGGCTCCCAGGGTTTTTACTTTCTCTTTGACTTTAATTACTGTGTTTTCGAGTGTGAAGGAGTCGTAGTTGCTGCCTAGTTTCTTTCTGGTGGTGTATGTCGCTAATATCATGAGCTCTGTTTTATTACCGTTAAGGCGCATCCAGTGCTCATCCATCTCCATGCCTTGATGGAAAGGTATGTTTTGTTGAGCTTAGTTGTGTCAGTGATGTGGTTCCGTTAGCTCGATGAGAAGTTGCGTGTCATCTGTGTAATTTGTAAATGTTGTTCCTTGTGTGTCCAGCATATTGAAAAGTGGGAGAAGGTAGGCATTGAAGAGCGCTGGGGAGAGGCTGGATCCCTGTGGCACACCATAAATCAGGGATTCCAATTTGGATTCGGCATCTTCCCAGCATATTTCGGATTGACGGTTGGATAGGAAGGAGCAAAACCAGGTGCTGCTTTCTGGGGAACATTTGAGGTCATTTGTGAGCCTGTTTATGAGTATGTCATGATCTAGGGGGTCGAAGGCTGCTGCGAGGTCTAAAAGTACGAGTAGTCCCGCTTTGCCTCTTTCTAGAACATCATGCATTGTTGTCTTGAGGTCGAGCAGGGCTGACTCCGTGCTATAGCCTCTGCTGGAGCCGGATTGTTTGGGGTGCAGTAGGTTGTTGTCTTTGAGGTGTTGTTGGAACTGTTTTGTTGCAAATTTGTCTATTATTTTTAGGAGGAACATGACATTGGTGATTGGTCTTAGGTTCGCTGGGTCGTTTAGGTCGGCGTTTGGCTTTTTGGCCAGCAGATTAACCCAGATCTCTTATTTTGTTTGGGGCCTTGCTGTGCTTAAAGGATTATTATTATTATTATTATTTATTTGTTAAGCGCCTTAAGCCCAAAGGCGTCTAGGCGCTACACATAACAAGACAGACAGAACAACAAGTAAAATCAGGCATCATAACCAAACAGGGAGGTGACAAGGCAGGTCAGATGAGGCACAGCCGATCAGGATAATAATATTATTATTATTATTATTTATTTAGGATGCATTTATTACTCTAGTAAGGAAAGGGGCAAATAGTTCTGCATTCTGAATGACTATTTTTAAGGGGAAGATGTCTCCGAGATCAGAGGATGGGTTCATTTGTTTGATGGTCGCAAGTGTTTGCTCTGTTGTAACGGGGGAGAAGTGGAAGGTGGAGTTATGTGTGCTCTGTGCAGGATTGTTGGGTGGAGGAGGGTCAGGGGTTCTAGAGTTGTCAGGAGCCCTAGCGATTCTCTCCGTAGCCGAATTGACTTTGTTGGCAAAGAATGTTTGTGTTTTTGTGCATGCTTCTATGCTAGGGACGAAGGATGAAGTGTCTCCTAGGGGTTTTTCTAGCTCCCTTAGGATGTTGAAAAGTCCTCTGGATTGGTTGTCAGCTCCCGCTATCCTGTCTTCATAGTGTTCTGCTTTGGCTTTGTATGCCTTGGCTATCGTTTGCCATGATTGTTTGTCTTGTTCCGGTTTGGATTTAACTGCGGTGGCATGGAAAAGTGCGTCCAGCTCCCCTGGGTGGGTTAGCTCGGAACCAGTGCACGATTCGGTGTCTGGGGCCCCTCTTGAGTGTGTCCCCCTTTCTAGAAGTTGTTACTGAAAATGGGTTTACACTGCAAGATGGAGGCAGGGGTTGCTGAACCGGTTGCCCAGGCTTGGGAACACGTGTCAACAACCCCCCAGGGGTTTGCCCCTGTCCTGGAGCAGCAAAATGACCCTGCTCTTGGGCAGCCTCATCTTCTCCCAGTGGGAGCAGAAGGGCGGTAAAAGTCTTGTGCTTCCTCTGGGTGGAATCCACACCCAGAAGGAAGGTTAGGGGTATTCCTTGAAGTCTCACTCTCCCCCCTCTTCCTCAATGGAGCCCCTCCAGGTTCCTGCGGCTCTGGAATGCAGCTGACACCCTGCTTCCTTTGTCCATGCCGGTCAAAGGGGTGTTGGGAGGTCTTTGTGTGAGGGAAGCCAGGTGTGGGTTCCCCCACCCTGGAGTTTCCCCAGCAGGCCGGCAGCAGACTAACTGTCTGGAGGTCTGGAATCTTCCATCTGGGGGTGAAACTCCCCTATGATGGGAAGATTCTTAGTTTGACCCAGCTGAGGCTTTCCGCCAAAGCTGGAAGTATTTAATAAGTGAGCCAGTTCATTTAATTCTATCTCTCTCTGATTATACCTCTGAGTACCCACACGTTGTGGAGTTACTGCAGAGGGGTTCCTACTGAGATAGACGGGCTTGGGAGGGCGCCTGGTCTTCTGTGCCTAAGCCACACTAGCTTAGCCTGGCCTAGCAGCGACGCATCAGAGTTTGGCTGCCTCGTCCTCTCAGAGTCATTGGAGTGGTGAGTCCTGATTGCATCTGTCTGTGGTACCGGCCTTGTATTTGACTTGACTATTCTGCCTAAACGATTGCTGTATTTTTATGGGGGTTCCAGGCCCAGGACAAACTCGATTAGGGCTTAGGCGAGCCGTTGGATCGAGACCCTCCTGGTGGCCCCGCTGGGCACCAGCACCTTGCGACCAATGACCCCCACCAGGGAGCAACCAACCTCACCCGAGGTGGTGCTCCAGTACCCCCCCTTGGCTGAGGGCAGGGCCCCTATGGAAGCAGCCTCCTGAAGCAGGCTCTCCATGCCTAGGGGTAACACACTAAACCCCCTGGGGCTCGGCTCCTCAGGAGAGAAGTCGAGTGGAGCTTCGGATCTGGGGAGATGGCCCCCACAAAGAACAAGCAGAGAGCCCCCATCGCATCGAGGGACCGATAAAGACACCTGCACCTGACCAGGGGTGTCGCCCAGCTCTGGAGAAGAACAGATGGTTCCGTCCTGCTAGCGACGCAGAAGCTGCCTACTACAGCAACCGAAGGGAGATCCGGGGACAAGCCAGAAGATGGCCTGCACACCGAGATCCATTCCCAAGGGACTATCTCCACCGGCAGCCTATTGGGAGTGGGAAGCCTGGCAAGGGGGCTACCACTCCGACAGATGGGGCCAGCGGCCCCCGATGAGGGAATGGAGGGCAAGTGTCGAAGACATGCATCACCTGCCCTCCCCTCCATCAGGGTTCCTTCCAGGCCACAGAGGCCGGCCTGAGCTCCCTGCACCGCCTGTGCCAACTCCTGCCTCTCTCTCCTCCAGTTTGCTCCAGCGACAGCTCGACCTGGAAGAAGCCAAGTTCGTCGAAAGCAGGAAGATGAGAGAGGTGCAGGAGAGGCTTTTGCAACTGCAACTGGATGCAGTGGCTCGACCCACTGGACCTGCTGGTTCGGCAGGCCAAGGTAGAGCATTGAGGGACACCACCCTCATCAAGAACAAGGGACACCTTATCCAGCCGTGAAATGAGGGGGAAGATCTCTGTGAGTACCTTGAACTGTTTGAGTCAGTTTGCACAGCTGTGGAGGTACCTGCTGCTGAGCAGGGGCTCTTGTTGGTGAGCTTGCTCACTGGCAAGGCCAAGAAGGTGGTGATGAGTGCCCCACCTGGGGTACACAAGAACTATGTGAAAGTCCGGTATTTCTTGCACGAGAGTTTTGACTTTACCACAGACTCTTTTCGTCTTGACCTTAGGAGCCAGTCCAGAGACCACAACACCTACCTGGCCCTTCTCCACCACAGCAGCCGCACATGGGACTGCTGGATGGCGCTGGAGAAGGCCACAGGCCTTATTACGAGTTGGGCGCTAAGGGCGTCGGTATGTACCGATTAGGTACATACCGACTCCGCCAAGTACCTGTTGTTGTTAAACTTATCTTTATTAAGCTTATTCAGCATATACAAGATAGTCATATAAAAAGCACATGATAATTAAAAGAAACAAATTAATATAGATCCATTTATACAAAATGATTATAACAAAAACACCCAATTTTTTTTAAAAGAAACAGAATATTTAATGCAAAACCCATTTTTTCCTTTGGAAGCTCATTTTCAGAAAAATATATATTCGCGCGATGTCATCATTCAAGGATTCCTTCAAGATCTTAATAAAATCCACATTTTGAGTATTTAGAAGATATTTGTTTAGCCAATGTTCGCAAATATCTTCGACTTCTTTACATAAGATAAACAAGTTAAAGATATGGTCACTGTGGGAAAAAATGTTAGCACAGTATTCGCAGTTCACATTTATTTGATGATTGGATGACATATGATTAAGGTATACTTTTGAGGGTAGAATGCCAAAGCGAAGCTTGCAAAATATTCTCATTACCTTGAATGAACAAGAATGCAATAGGTATGTTTCACTTATCGCCATTTTTTTTGCCTGATTAAAGTATTGTAAAGAGTTGAGACGTTCACAATGAGAAACGCATTGTGAAAAGTAATGGACGTTAATCATTTCCTTATAGTTATGATGTAAAAGGTCGGGAATATCATCCAAAGTAAGTGCAGTTGGAAGGCATACTTTTGCTTTGTCAAAAACCTTGATCAAATAAGAAGCCCAAGGATACTTGATTGGATTGAGCAAGGCTTCTGTAATACAACTTTTGATCAAAGAGGGCTCTGGCCAATTCAAAATTTTACAAACGTAGTTAACCATCCTAACTTCCGCTGAGGCGGCTAGTGTAGGAATATTCAAATCAAGGTTTAAAGCCTCCATGGGGGTAGCTTGTGGGAGACCAAGGACCGTACACCAGTACCGCTCCTCCCATTTCTTCATTTCCAAGGGGGCGTGATATCCCCAGGCTTCTACCCCATAGAGGATCGAGCCCTGCCATTTAGATTTGTACAAAGTTAGCAGTGGAACTACGTTTGAAATTGTGGCCACACATTTTACTTTAATAATAGCCCAGGATAAGAACTTAGCTTTGTTAGATAACATAGAGTAATGTAAAGCCCATGTACCCTTGGAGGATATAGTTAAGCCGAGGTAAGTATAAGAGTCGACACACTCCAAGCTGCCAGCTGAAAAATTCATGTTCTTGCAAATGTTTTTTCCCAATTCCCATCATTTTTTATTTTTAAAATTGACGGTCATACCATTCAATTTTGAGTACTCAAGAAGTTTGGTGATTGCATTTTTTAAGCCAGCTATTGAAAGGCCCATAAGGACTAAATCGTCGGCATAAGCAAGGATTGGAATTGAAAAATTGTCCATTTTAGGGGGAATGGTGTCAGATGATTGAACAAATGAAAATAAATCTAATGTATACAAATTAAAAAGAATTGGGGCCAACACACAGCCCTGCTTCAGACCCGTGGAGGTGCGGATTTTACGAAATAATTCGTTATCCTGCCCCCAGCGGATCTGAACCCAGGTGTCTGAGTAAAGTAGAGCGATTAGTTTAACCAAGGTGAAGTCAACTCCTATTTGTAACAATTTGTGCCATATATTTTCCCTGGGGACTTTATCAAACGCCTTTTCATAGTCAATATAGGCTAAGTAAAGAGGGTATTTTTTACAATGCACATATTTATTTATGACTAAGTCAAGTGTTAGGATGTTATCGATGGAGCTAAACCCTTTACGAAAGCCTGTTTGATAAATAGACCATATTTTGTTCTCATCGCACCATGCAGACAGCTCATCAAGAAGAGACTTGGCAAAGATTTTTCCCGGGGTGTCCAGAAGGGCCAAAAGCCTATAGTTTGCAGGGTCATTCCTATCCCCCTTTTTGTGAAGGGGGAATAAGATAGATCCCTTCCAAGAATCTGGAATTATTGAGAATTTTTAAGCATAATTAAATGTTGGAGTGAATAAGATGGCCCAATGTTGAGGGAACATTTTAAAGCAGGCCGCATGTAAGCCATCTGGGCCGGCTGCTCTGGAAGGATTAAGTGAATTGATAATATTAATGATCTGTTCAGGGCAGATCATACGTATATTGTCAGATTGTGATGTGCAGACTGCATGAAATCCATCTAAATCATTTGCTCGGGGAAGATTAAAAGGGTTATTGAGAGCTGGGGAATGATCAAGGTTAGGTGAACAAGCAATATCTTGGAAGGGCGAAGAGCTGGCTGATTGTGTATTGATAGGACAATATAGGTTACTGATGTATTTCACCCAATTGATTCTGGGATGTTAGCTTCTGGGCACCTAGCATGGCCCTGGAATAATGATTTATTAATGAAATCCCAGAAAGCTTTGAGATCACACAGATTCAAATAATCAGTCAATCTATCTGCAGTGTTACATAAATAATCCTTTTTTTTGCTTGCAATGAGACGTTGATAATTCTTTTTCAAGATATTGTGTTGAGTAACGTCTGCTGCTCCCCTTTTGCACAGAGCCAAAGAAGATCTCCAAACCTTTTTCCTCAGTTGCTTACATTCGTTGTCAAACCAAGGTTTGGAGTCGGGCAAAATTACTGACTTTTCCCTGCCCGGGGGTCTATTTTTTAAGATAGTGGCACAAACATTTCCCATAATTAGACTATAACCAACGACCGGTGAAATAGAGGAAAGGAGAGGGAGTTCAATCAAAGATGTAAGAATATCCTCATATTGTAAAGCACGGTCAATAGCAACATTTATTTGAAGGCAACTTTTTATAATTACAGGGTCGCACTTGATGTTAGGACTTGGACGACCATGTGACAATGTCAAAAGCAATCTAAGCTGAGTATGGTCGCTAACATCAGTCCAACAGTAGTATAAGTTGGTTACAAGAGGAAACAACATTGCAGGAATTAAAAAATAATCAATGCTTGACGATTGAGTGCCACGTCTAAAAGTAGGTGAGTAGATGTTATGGCCAGTACAGCGGGCATTAATTATTGCCAAATTCTGAGCAGTTAAGATGTCACTAAGGCGGATGGCCCCCTGCGTAATTGTTGGGGGAGAATAGTCAGGGGGGCAAATCATTGGGTAATCAAAACATGTGAAATCTTCCCAGGCTTCAAATAAACCAGGGTGAAGCAAGGAAAGATTAAAGTCCCCACCACACAGCAATAAATCTTTAGTGTAATCCGAGCCTAAAGACATCAGTAAATCATTAAAAAGAGTAATCAATTTAAACTCGTTCGGCGCAAACAATAAAGCAGGACGAAAATAAACATTAACTAAAAGAACATTTTTAAAAGCACAGAGGTCTTCTTCTGGTAGGTCCAATCTCACACACAAAATTCCTGGGATGTCGGCCCACACCTAAGAAACTGTCCAGTTTAATTTTACGTTAACCAGGGTGGCCAGCCCACCCATGTTATGGCCCATGGAGGAAGGATTTGCATGTTGATATATAGACATAAAGCCATCAAATACATGAGTTTGTAGCTCCCAGGTTTCCTGAAATAATAAAAAATCAAAGTTCACTAGGTCTGACCAAATTTCTGGAGATTTCACTGACTTTAAACTGGAACAGTTCCATGAACAGCCTTGAATGAATTCGGATAGTGGGTCAGATGGTGAATCAAAGACGAGGTCTTAATTCCATTGAGTTGTTGATTATACTTGCATCAGAAATTTCTCGAAATTCATTACGTTGAAGATCAGTGAAAAGACATTCATCAGGCACCAAATTAATTCTAAGTTTCTTGCAAGAGTCATTAGGGGAAGAGTGTGAATTAGACCGAGAACGTCTTTTTTTTGGAGTAGAGATGTTTTGGGCAATTGGTTTTTTAACAACTTTTTGCGTTGAGGTATCCATATTCAAAGCATCAGATAAGAATAATTCCTCCACATCAATTCCCTTGCTCAAGAAGAAAGAAGCATGACTCCAGATTAGTTCCCCAATGAAGGCGTTAACAAAAGTGATTCTAGTCAGCGTACTCGAGTTAGGCATCACGATGTATCGAAATCGTTTTATGTCCTGTTCATTTATATTTCTCAATGAAGGGTGGAGGGCACAAATGCGTAATAAGCGACATATGTTAAAAGAGCCATGCTCAAAACCATCTTCCTTCCAAAATAATGGTCTAAACAAAAAGGAAGTGGCACTACGAAGGGAATTGCCAATGGGTACAGAAGGAGATGTAGAAGATGAATCAGATGCCCCCTGTAGAGCAGTAGGTTTTTTAGCCAACGGAACAAAAGGTTCTACATTTGGGTTGAGATTAGGATCTTTTCTAGAGGTGGAATATGCGGTTGCAGTATTTTTCTGTGCACCCGAAGAAGTCGAAATAGCAGATGTTACAAAAGTAGATGATGAAGGGGCAGCATCCGGACGTGGGTTCTGTGGAGATAGTAAGGCAGACATCTTTGGCTCTACATTGGAAATGTGCAGAGAAACCTTTTGTGTTTCTTTCAGTGTTTGAGTCAGTAATCCATGATCATTTTTTTGTGCCAATGTGACGGAGTCTACCTTTAACGAAAGGGATGATATAGTTTTCTCAGTCGTGGCAAGTCCTGAGCGGAGAAGAGCAAAGTTTTTATTATTCCCAGAATGATAGTCATCAAATTTTGCATTTAAAGCTGAAATAGCAGACTTCTGGGCAGCGATTAAGTCAGTTATTGTATTTAGGGCTTTTGCCATTCTCTCAATTACTTCAAGATGTTGAGAAGTAAGAACAGCACTGTTTGTTGTGCTTACATTAGCTGAATTTGAAGCTAAGGGAGGATCTTGTTGGGCATCTGTTTGCATAACGGAAGGAACATTAGCCTCTATATCTGGTGGTGAAGTAAGAGAGCCCTGTATATCTTGTGCCAAGTTGATAATGGAGCCATTGTCCTCTAACAGAAGTTCGTCAATTGAGTTTACAGATAGATCCACCATTGAGGGAACAGTTTGGTGCAGGACTACTGAACAGGATGAGAGAGGAGAGATGTTACTAACTCCTTCAGTGTAAAGATCAGCTACGGTAGATCGCTGGGAAGCAATTATGGGCGGTGCTGGAACGTCAGCTAGAGACGTTGTTGATTTTGACGAATCTGTTGTACAGGCACCCGTATCTGGTAAATCTATTGACACTGCTTCAGGCTAAGTTGATAGACTGGTGGGGGGAATAGGTAGATAATCCCTTGTCTTAGCCCTTTGGGGGTTTGGGCTAAGGGCCGAACCCTGAGCTTGGAGATTAGATGAAGCTTTAAGACAAGAAGCATAAGCTGAAATTAATGGTTGGCCATTTGAAGGAGTACTCATGATTAAGGGGGCAGTCTTGGCTCTCTGGCGAGTAACAGGCATTGTTGGGTGCAATATATGTTGTCTAAGAATAAGTTTAGGCAACAAAGTCTTACCCTATGTGCCTCAACGACACTCGGACGAGCTCAGACGAGCCACTCTTGACCCCACTCCTGTCAGCCGCTAGTAACCTAACATCCAGACCACGCTTGCCCCGTCACTAAAAATAAAAAATGTATGGACAGGGTGGTGGTAACATTAATGGTTTAGCCACGCTTGCCCTGTAACACAACAGAGTGTAAACAGGGGGTTGGCAACAGAAGGCAAAAGGCAGAATGAGATTTAGAGAAATGTTAATGGGGCAGGGGGATGGTAACAATAGCCAGAGTGCTTGACACGATAATAGTATCGTGAGAGATAGTCAAAGTGGTAACAGTACCTTAATCCCCCTGCACAGTCCTGTGAGGTTGTAGAGTTGGCGCCTCAGTACAATATGACCGGAACGACCACACCGGCCTAAGACGGCCAAAGACAGAGCAAAAACAACTCTGCTAAACTCTGCGCCGACTTCCGCTACGCTGTCCGCTTGCCTGGAGGGAGACTTATACTCAGCCTAGGGCACGCCTGTCACGTGGTCTCTGAAAGGCTGCGTCGCTGGGATCTCTGGGAAATGTAGTCCATCCGTCTCCGGCCCCGCCTTGACCGCGTCCTTCTCACGCTCTCACGCACTCCACTGTGCCCAGCGGGTCCTCTGCAACTCCTCTCGGTGCCCCCGGCACCCTCGCCGTCCTCAGCTACACCCCTCGGCACCCACGGCAGCACTGCCTCCGCTCCAACAGACCGCCAGCCAGACACGGAAAGAGGGCGAGGTGGCAGGAAAACCGCTGCTGGAAAACTGCCACCGCTGGCATCCAGGAGCAAAGACCAGGAGCCGCTCAGGTAATATTAGGCAGGGAGTAGACAGGGTCTTGAGCCTTTAAATGTGATTGAAGTTATTTGAGGCTAATGCTGGAACTGCCAAGACGGCCAAAGACAGAGCAAAAACAACTCTGCTAAACTCCGCGCCGACTTCCGCTACATAAAGTGCACTAAAGACATTCACACCACCAACCGGCTCTTTGTCACCTATGGAGTTGCGGGGCCGAGGCAAGCAGGCGGTGAAGGCCTCCATTGCTCACTGGGTCTTGAGCTGCATTGCTGAGTGCTACCAGACCCAGGGACTCCCTGTCCCTGGAGGGCTGCATGCGCACGCGATACGTGCAAAGGTAGCCTCTGTGGCATTCCAACGGCATGTACCACTGGATGTCATTTATAAGGCGGCTACATGGGCTACGCCCCACGCCTTTTGCACTCATTACTCCCTTGCAGCAAGTTCGAGAGCCAATGCACAGTTCGGCCAGACTGTTCTGCAGAACCTGTTTGGTTAGACTGTGTTTCTCTCTGTGTGCCACCACCCTTCACATGTCGGCTTTGGTAGTCTCCCATGCAAGGGGAAAAGGGTACGGGACATAAGGGAAAGAACATGTTACTCACCGTAGTGACTAATGTTCCCTTAGTCCATAGTACCCTTTTCCCCTTGGGTTCCCACCCACCATCCCCTCTAATAAGTTCCCAAGTGCCCCGTCCAGCGGTGGCAAAAATGGGGATTGAGGTGAGAGGAATGGGAGGCGTGTGAGGGGTGGACCCGGGGCCGTGGCTGGGGCTGCACAGAGTGGTCTAGACGCCTCGGCTCAGCGCAGGCGCTGACTTCTCTATTATGGCTTTGGCAAGCGCGTTCCGGGCCGGCGCGGGGGTGCGCCGGACATCCCATGCAAGGGGAAAAGGGTACTATGGACTAAGGGAACATTAGTCACTACGGTGAGTAACATGTTCTTAATCTGCTTTGTCCCACATCAATTCATGGAATTCTTGTGCCTTGTTTGTAGGAACCACACTTGTTTCAAGTTTAGCTTTGCAGCTGCGTTTTGTATAAAATGTGTTATTTTGTGTAGTATAACTAGTAATATTTGAAGATGCAGATTTAGTATTTCAGAGTTAATTAACTGGTGGAACTCTCTTCTTCAACATAGACATAGGAGAATTCCCTATAAGATTTGTTTGGATGCTGGGATATTGTCCTAGAGCAGGTGTGATGGATGGTAACAATTAGAACTGGTAGGACTATTTTTAAATCGAATTTAGAAAAAAGTAAATCTTGTAATTGTTAAAAGTAAGGAGAAATGGCCTAGTGACTTTGATGATTTTCTTGGGATTACCCACTTGTTAAAATTACACTATCACATCACTCAATACTTTGCTCCTTGAACAGCTGCCTATATGTTGTGTTCCTTTTTATTTTGCAATCCATTCCTTTTTGAGAATACAGAGGAAAAAAATGAATCCTTCCTGTGATGTATTTGAAAATGAGGCAATGGATGTTGTGAATGTTCTTTCCTGCTTATCCTGTCACTTCAATTTGCTTGGTTGATTTCCTTCTGATTGAATTGTCACTCCAAGAGTCCTGGAAATCAACCAAGCAAATTGAAGTGAAATGGCAAGCAGGAAACAATATTCACAACAGCCTTGCCTCATTTTCATAACCATCCAGAGAAGACGGGAGTGATATTTTTGTCACTATTTTAGACACTATACCATTTCTGAAAAACTGAAAAGTACATCATATAGACCGCTTTTCGCTGCCTGTTCTCTGAAGTACAGCAGCAGACAGTGGGATTTGGTAACTTTATGTGATGGCTGGGCACAGAGGGCACTATGCAAGCATAAATTACACCTTGGCGGTTGTAAGGTAAAGCGCACTCTATTTTGGTAAAGAGTTGAACCCTTTTTTTTTACTTTTTATTACCTGATGCTTTTACTTTACTTTAGTTAACGGTTTAACGTGCCACGCGCTCATAGGCCTCAGG
>JASANM010055397.1:0-13454 GCA_031753655.1 Desmognathus santeetlah | reverse complement strand
TGCCTACGTATTTTTGGATAAATAAAAGTGTCTTGTTTTGAAAGATCCCGCATCGATCTCTTTCTGTTTGGTGGCATTGTGGGTGTTTGCACGTTAAGGGCGAGCGATCCTGGGTATTTGACACCCCTAGTTCTCTCTGGGATTCCCTGCACGAGGCAGGCTGAGAGTGTTCGACTAGGGGGTGTGCTTGTGCGAATCGGGCCTGTTGCTACCGCGGCCCGCATTTCGTCACATTAGCCATTGCTGAACATTGAAATATTCTAAAGAATTAATTGGGGTACATTTATTCATCCAAAGTTCATTGGAAAATGCATTGTTGACTGCTTTTTCCAACAATTGCTAGCTTGGGGACCTGTATGCTATTTAGTCAGTGTTAAATAGAAATGTTAAAGTCATTGACTTGGGTTAACTTGAAGACTGTTTCATGTATCCAAAGGTGACTGTTATACAAAAAAGGTTGCTAAATTGTGGCTGTGATTTGTGCTAACCTTTGTTTATCATGGAGCCTGATTTTCAAATACTGATGATGGATTGGCTGTATATATGCCAATGCAGTAGAAACTAGTGAACCTCTATTTATTTACTGTGAAAAATTAGACCATCTAACACAGAGATATAAAACTGTACATGAGCATAGGTATTGCCTATTTCCGATTGTGAATTTAGCCTTAACTGGAGCCATGTTACTTTTATAATGCAACTTCCTTGTATGCTGATATTTATATTCAACCAGCTTCAAGGTACACAAAAACATGAAATAATATTTAAAAATATACATGCAAAAAAATAAATTGTATACTCATATCCCAGGAAAATGACAGTAGCAGAGTCCCAAATTAACTGGTTCCAACTGCCCCCTGAATGCCACTAATTACAGCCAGCTCCTTAGGATGCTGAGAGAAAAGCCTTTAGGTCTGCAGTTTGTTTTTGCACATGAACCAATCGGCATGCTCCAGTTATATTAGAAATACTTCTTAGATGAAACCATACTGGTGTATATTAGATTATTGTGTATGCCTGAATGCTTAAGTATTAGGTATAAGTTTGTGGCTACTTCTGTACATATGTTATTGTGTATATACAACCACATGAGTGCCGGTATTCATGTTCAGTCTACCTGCAGTAGTACCTAATGTATGTTGCTTATATTGCATAATAGAAACTAGTAATATTTAGTGTCAACTTTGTCCTCCTGTGAGCTGTCAGTGTAGTTGATGTGTATGTATGGGTCTAGAGGTTTACTGACTCTCAGTTAGTATTTATGGTATTTCTGCATGTGGTAAATATTTTGGCATATATGTTCTGGAAATATAAAGTAAAATAACATATTTTGGCGCTATCAGTGTTAAATATGATGGTAGAAAATTTGGAAAAAATGAGATTGAGCATGCACTATTTTATTCATGGTAAAAAAACTGAATTTAGATGGCTAATACCATTGACTATATTTGCGTAGCCTAAATTGATAATGAGGGTATTATGCATTGGCTGAACGGTAAAATTTAAACTAGCAATTGGAACAGGTGAGCAGGAAAACTTGCAGAAACAGTCACTTGCTATCTTATTTTAACATTTTGACATATGGAAATAAACTTGTCAAATATTAATGGAAAATAAAAATAAATAGAAAATTGTAAGGCATAAGCAAAAAACAATAATGAAGATGCATTTTAAATGCAAACTTGTTATTATTACCAATAGACCAAGCGTATTATCCGCGAGCTGCTTCAATTGCGGAGCAGTGCCTTGATCAAGAACTTGGTCCTACAAAAGTGGAAAAATGAAATGAATGCATGTAAAATGTGCTTTATGAACTGGCATGCATTGAGGTTATAATATACAATTTGTTTTTTATTTCTGTGATGTTTATGTACACAGATTTCATTTAATGGTTTGATTAATAGAGGATTGTTCTTTTTACTGGCTACTATGTACTGTACGTGCAAGGCTTGGCATTGTTTAGATGAGTCATATTTTTTGTACAAAGCAGGCTGTATAGTAAATACACAAGGCAAGTCATGATAAAGTATGAGCTATATTCCTTTGCCAGTGTTAGTGTTAATTATGTATCTGGTGTAAAGGGCTCTCTACATAAACCTATGCATTGCATAGTCTTTGTCTTCTTCTCAGAGCCTGCTAAAATTGTACTTCTTCCATGTCTATGAACAATATAAGGTTCATTATAAATGAATCCCTCATCTGTGCTGCATAGAGCAGTTTCTGCATTGGTTAGTCTGTGTTTCTTGCTTTGTGTTACTAACACATACTAATACTAAATAAAGTGTATATTGAAAACCACAATTAATGACATTGATGCATGTATATGGGAGAAACCATCTATGACACTTATCTGTGCAGAAGAACATAAACTGTCTATAATCTTCATTTATGTTATGTTATGTTATGTTATGCCAGCATTTGTATAGCACCTGGGCATGGCTCCCACCGCCTTTGGGATACTGTCCAACTGCCCCCGGAGGGGAGGGGGGATGGTATGACCCAAAAGGGGACAGGGAGGGAAAGTGTCCAGACCGAAGAGGGAGTAGGGTGAGGAGATGGGGTCAGCGTTAACCCCTAGTGCATAGAAGGGGGAGTTGAACGGAGAGGAAAGGAGAGAGGAATTAACTTGTAGCAGAGGTGGACAGTGTGTGCCAGTAACTTCATGAGTCTGAGGCACAGTCAGCCGATATACACAAAGAGATTGTGGTTTTCATTCAGACAGTGCAACCCTCTGTCAGAATTATATAGTTATATAATTATTTAAGTCAATTGTAGAGTGCTCAAATTCCTAGGCATCAGGGAGCTATTAGCTTGAATACAATGTGACATAGTTACATCATTCAAAGAGACACAGTCATGGGATCTGCTAGGTTTTAGAAACACAATAGTGAAGTGGGAGCTATTGTCTTTGTGGTGGCAGAATACGGCGAATGGCAACCACAAAGCTCAGGAAAGTTTGGTAATGCAGTGGGCTCAATAGTCTCACTATTGGTTGAACAAACACGTTTTTAAAAGGCATCTGAAGCACCAGTAGAAGGGCTCTGAGTAAAGAGCCTACCAGTCTGTAGTAATGAAAGCAAATCTTAAACCTCGGGCTAATGATGGTATTTTCTGTGTTTGCGTGAAGAGAAATTGTGTGAAGGCATTTCTAGGTGCAAGAGTTGAGAGAAGGAGGGGCAGTGTTGAACAGGCAATGGTGAGCAATGGTTAGGCTTTTGAAATCTATCCTAGCTTTCAGTTAGGGGCAGTGGAATGAATTCCTTTTCACAGACAGATACTTGGTCTCTATTTACTTATTATTTATTTATTTAATTTGTCTGTAATGCACAGAAACCCATGGGCACCAGGGCATGAGTCAAACCAGAAAGAGTCAAAGTCTGTGGTTACAGTAAGTAGACAAGGTTGCAGAAAGATTGCATAACAAAAGCATAGGCTGTAATTCCAGGTAGGGACTGCAGAGTATTTAAAGGTCATCCTGGCTAAGAAACCGGGGTTGTAAATTCAGTTTAGGTCTACACCTCACACCTGTAACTACTCTCTCCGTGTTATTTTATAAGAATAAAAGCTTTTTTATGTTGTGAATCTAGGTGCCTGCCAAGCATCACCTGAACCAGAGTTTTGTCCCAGTCTCTGAGAACAATAGTTGTGCAATTAGGTCAGGTGAGGAAATGCCAGATCGGATTGAGGAGTTCAAGGTACTAGCAGGTTGGTGATTGACAGTGAATATAGCATTGACTTTTCTGGTTGTATTCAATTCAGTGTCCAGACAGATACCAATGGTTCTGAAATATTTGGTGACAGTAAATATGTTATAGGATGAAGGGCAAATGATGAGAAGCTCTGCTTTTTGCCATTGAGGTAGAGATGGTGGCCTGTCATCTTGGCTTGGATAGTTTTGTCAAGACTAATAAGTGTTTTGGTGTCTGTAAGCTGATTCTAGAAAGAGGGAGAAGGATTTTGGTATTGCCTCCATAGCTAGTAGAGGAGACACACACATCAACAGGTTTATGAAAGATGGACTTAGTGTAGATATTATAGAGTGTTGGAGAGATATGGGAGTCCTGATGGATGTTGCAGATTACTTAGCCTGAGAGGGGCAGGAAAAAGAATCTGTCAGCCATTAAAAAAGTGACCCACTTGGTATGGTGGTATGGTGCTGGCACAAGGTGTTGTGATCGAGAAGGTTGACAGTATAAATAGGTTGAGCGAGGCTAGGATGCCAGAGTCTCTGATAGCCTCAAGCTGCGTTTTATGATATAGGAGGGCAGAATCAGTGCTAAGACCACGGTGGAAACCTGATTGTCTACCATAGTTCCTAAAACTTTGTGCATCTCGAAGAAGTATTGAATTTGGATGTAGGAAGTCCTGTCAAGTATTTTCAACAGGAAGGGGGGGTTTGTGATAAGGCAGGAGTTATTTGGGATTGTGGGGTCCAAATATTATTTAATAAGCAAGGGAGTGATTCAACCTGCTCTTTTAATAGCAGTTGGGACTTTGTGTGACACAAAGTATTGATAAATTTGTTAATGCAAGGTAGGAGACAAGACAGTCTTTCATGATGTTATTGGGGCACACATCACATTTGGAGTTAGTGGGCATGAGGGTTTTAATAATCACAGCTACTTCTACCTCCATTACAAGGGAGAGGTTGAGAGTGGGAATGCAAAAAGGTGAGTAAGGGAAGACGGGGTCATGGGATTTTGCAGTCAATGTGAGTCTTTTTCTGCTAATTTTGCTTTTATGAAAGGAGATCTTGAGCACATCTTTAACTGTGCAAATTGTATAGGATTTAAGGTTTTTTTAGCTCTCTGAATATTATGAAAATCTCTTTGGAGTGTGAAACAGTATTGGAAATCCAGTTTGTATAAGAATCAGGATTGACTCTGATGATAGCTAGTTTTGAAGTACTTGCAGTGGCCTCTGTTGCAGTTAGAGGGATCCTTATGCCAGGTCTGTTCACATTTGAGCTTAGTGACAAGCAAAGTTCATGGAAATCATGACTTAGTACACTTTAAGAGGCATGAAGGTCAGGCATTTTAGCAGGGTGATCTGACCAAGCACAGTAGGCAGGTTATTGTTGTCTTGCTGAGACCGAACAGCAGGGAAGTCACTGGGAGGGTTACAATTGGCAGAGGCTCTAGATGTGGAGCAGGACTATTTGTAAAGCTTGAACTGGTTGCTTGCAAGTTGTAGCAAAGTTGTCATTGGTTTGGATAATCCTGAGATTTTATATGTGATGTTGTAGTGGACAGTCTAATGGCACTGGGTAGTGGTGATGACCTGTAAGTTTTTGCTGCTTTCATCGGTTCAGTCTATGGTACCTTATTTATAGTGGGTTGGTACATTTATAGTTTAAAGGAAGTCTAGCTCATGCACAGAGTTGGAAAGGGTAAGGACAAGGTGATTGAAGGATCATGTATGCCATAGTGAATGACTCTATTTACATTTACATTTATTGGATTAAGGTGCAAACACGCCCTTGGGCCTCAGATCACTGAAAGACAACATAAACAGACACGCCAACAGGCAGTTTCAAAATCATAAAGTAAAAAGCAAATCAGAGGCAGACTGAGTCAAGAGGGAAGGCAGTAGGAGATGGGAATATCTAACCATCACCCCTAAAGAGATGGGTCTTTAAAGCATGTTTGAACTCCGGTAGGATTGGCAGAAATCTGATGGAAAGGGGGAGGTCATTCCACAGAGATAGGGCAAGAACCCTAAAGGAAGTGCCACCAATGCCCTCAAGTTTATGGCAGGGCTTGAGCAGCTTGTTGGATCCATTAGAGCAGAGAACCCTCCAAAGAGAATGAATTTGGTTGCTATTTTGAGCAGGAGGGTGTAAGCAATAGTGTGTTGGCTTCAAAAGAGGGAAGGTCACCTCAGGATTGGTAAAGAATAAGGACATTTGAAGTTGAGTCATAGGATAGGGAACGTTTGGCTGTAAGAAATTTTCAAACTGGCATGGTGGTGAAAATGACTCCCCTTAAGGGTTATTTAGATTTGAGAATGAAGCTAACTCTTCCACCTGTGCCTGACATTATCTGATGATACTATGATCAGTGGGGAGAGCTATTTATAAGGCTGGGCAGGCAACATAATGGAGTCACATTTCAGTAATTGCCATTAGATGTAAGTCTTGGGTGGTAAAATAAATGTGGACCTCATTGATGTAGGTAACTAAGGACTAGGGGTTTAAAAGTTCTCATTTGAAGGTGCAAAGGAACAATGACTTATATGCAGGGTGGAACAGATGTTGTCATTGAGCAATTCAGGAATTCTGCCGAGAAGCATTTTTTGTATGTTAACTAGTAGTGGTGCATGAGCAATGGTGAGGAGAGTACAAGAAACTGAAGAAGAAGTCACACGGGGCTCTGGTACCTGGCTGGGGAACATACATGCGCAACCATTTACATGGTCCTTCCAACTGAGCCTGGAAAAGGTGTCATTTGGTGTATGAATAAAGGCTGGACACTCATATGCCTGTGTCTTTATAATCCATGTCTTGTATTGCTTATAAATTGTCAATAAATTTAATAGATATAGAAAAAAGTGTGTGTTTCTTTCCCTAAATCAATGATTAACGATGTGGCCTGGCCTAGTCCAAACTACATTCAGTTTTATTTCAGAAAGTCAGTCAATCACTGACACATACATAGGCTGATGTTGACCTTTGGAGCTCTGTGTAAATGTTGATTCCTGCCCAGTGATGTGTATTCTGCACAGGCATGCTTAAATGCAGAGCCAACTGATATAAAAACTCTACAATTTTTAGCCTATACAAAAGTACTTAGTTTGAATGCACATTTTATTATTGATAAAATATTTTATTTATGCAGATAACACAGTTTAAAAATGCAGCTTTGTCCAATTGTAAGACTTTTCATAATGACAGAAAAGCAAGTAATACAAGTGCTGGGTGTCATATTGATAATGTTCATGTCAGTATGTGCCATCAGATTATTTCTGGGTCAGAGTAATTGCCTCCAACTCAACCAGCACTGTTGGGTATGTAGAGAACATATCATCCTCCATGTTTAGGGACAGGACACATTTTCATGATCAGAGTCCCTAATAATTATTCAATCTTATGCTTTGATTCTCTCTACAATTCTAAATTGTGACAGAATACAAATCAAAACATGGTATGATATGAAATGAGTGCACTTACCACAGGTACACCCAAAAGTTTGCTGACATCACAACCACAATCTTTCTAAAAGGCAAGTTACAAATGAGTCGTTAGTTGTTATATGAGCTACAAGGAGCTTTTGCTTTGCCGACATTTAAGGACATTTGTACTGGCTTTGTATCATTGGAATCCTTTCTTTAAACTCCCTTATACTATCAGTAAGGTACTTTTACATCAACTGAATATACTTTGTTCAATAAGACAAATACAACTGCTGTTGTTATCAATCTTGTCTTTAAATTATTTTCAAACTGGACCCCAATGATGGCTAAAATATGACAATAAAAAATAAGCAAGTAGCATATAGACTGCAATGGGCACTGGTTCCATGGAATGCTCTCCTAATTTGAAAGACAAACCAATGTCTTTTTGAGTGGTAAGAATGAATTTTTGTGGTAATAAGCTCTGTAACATACCCAAGTACAAGGTGTAATGGGACCAGCTTTCACAGTTACACATCTGTTAGTTTCTTCAACCTCGTGGTATTTCCATAACAAGACTCGGCTGCACCCAAATGTTTTTTGATATGTGGTATGCATAAAGGGAGCCGTTGATATATATCAGACTGCTTTTTCAAGAATATGGCCATTGATGTTCATTGCATAATTTTATGTTTCAATAAAGTCAGGACAAGGCAATTTCTAGACTAAATGCAGTCATGCGAAGTGTGCATTAATGCAGGATTTTTCAGAAACATCATTTCAAATTTGGTTTTCATACAATAAAAGAGAATTATTGCTTAAAGAGATTGATCGTGTACATGTTTCATAGACACAGAGTAGCAGGCACCTTTTGGTCTACTGTGTGTATATATTGGCAATGTCTTCTGTATAACTCTACTTTAAATTGCTCAACACACAGGTACATTGCATTTTAACCTTCTTTTTATCAGTGTTTGGCACAGACTAGTTGGAACTGTTACTGGATACATACATGTAACTATACATGCAAGATAAAATGCTACAGGAATCTATGTGTATTTAAAGCTTTATCACTAAAAAACATGTTTAAATAATAGATGTGAATACTGCCATGTTCAGCATATCTTAAAAACATAACAGCAATACACTTATTGATTTTGTTGATGTGATGAAAATAACAGACACATAATTTATAGATCATGGTTTGGCATTTTCAGCTTGAATTTAACTTGTAGAACTAGCATGGAAATTACTCTGAATCCCAGTTGCCTTGCAATTGTTCAATCAACTATATTTCATGCTAATGCATTTCAACTTTTTCTTCTAAGAAAACCTATCAAGTGCAGGCAAAATTAGCTTAAATTACAAACAATATTACAAATGATAAGAAAATACCTTACAGCTGATGCAAGAAGTTCTGGAAACAATTTACTTTCTAAACAATGGTATTACAGATAGAGTATAGTCTTTATTTAATTTATATTTATTTATTTATTTAAAACATTTTGTATAGCGATTACTATTGGCATATTGAACCGCAGATCAGGGCACACCCTGACCTGACATCTTGCATGAATTACAAGCTCTACTTGATGAAACAGCTGAAAATTTGTCCTTTGTAAAATCTACATAGGTTTGACTGGATAGATGATGTAAAATATTGGTCATAAACAACATATGGTATATGCAAGTTTATTGCAGTTATCAAATGTGGAAATTGTACAGGGACAGGAGACAATTTAAAGGCATTAGTTACAATTTAATACCAAGTAGTGCAATTCAGTAATATATTTTAATTGAACTGAATGGTTATATAATTGATAAATGACGGTGGTTTGTTTAAGGTCATATTTATCACAAGATATGGCCGGTTTTTGAAAAAGCAAGTTGAGAAATCATCAGGATTTAAGGAAAAAGGTTTGAAAGTGATATGGTTAAATTGATTACTGAGGTGAAGACATTCTGCATTTGCTCAAGTCTTCTTTTGTCAGTAATATTCTCTTAGACTACTCAGTAGGCAGGTATGCAAGGTCACATTGGTGGCCTCAAAATGTCAATCCCCTGCAAAGCCTTCACTAACTGAGCTCTGGTAAGAACTATAGACAGCTTTCACAAACTGAGCACTGGTAACAACTTTACAGGTGAAGAAGTCATCAAGTCTTTTCAAAATATCAACTGATGCAAATGACATTATGTCTATACCTAAAAACTTGTGCTCACCACCAGCAGAATGAACTTCCCAGCTATCCTTGCATCGCAATGAACTATGATCCAATTACCTGATGCAATGTAACATACTGATCTGAAACTAAGAATCCTTAGCCTTTATGTGCAATGTAACCACCTCCTTCCAATCACTGACCCTTCGCAGCACTTCAATGCCTCAAGGCTTAAGCGCTGCACAAATGACATATAAATAAATAAATAAATACATAAATAAATACATAAATAAAACCTGTCGAACAATTCAATTTATGCTGGTACAATGTAAAATGACTTTCTATGCCAGCAACTTTAACAACACATTATTCTGAGGAATAGATCAAGGTAAGTGATGGAAACATAATGCTCAGCCAAACCATATTCTGCTGGTTAGTAGTGTGGCACAATGCTACCAATAATATAAGATACACATACTTTTGTGCCACCTCTTGTTTTAATTCCAACTGACTACTAAAGGTTTTGAAGTCAAATATGTAATTACAGTTTTCACCTGAAAAAAGAAAGAATGTATCTTACCAAGTTTGCAAAAAGGTTTATAGCATCTCCTCGCACATCTTCTGACAAGTATTTTCCATCTTTCTGAAAAGGAAAAGCATAGATTATAAGTGTACTAATAATGACATAAAATAAAATATGCAATACTAGGGTAGATGCCAGCACTGTCTGATGTGAAATAAAACAAAAAAAAAACACTGAATATTTATATTTAATTTATTTATGTATTTATTTGTTTGCCTGTAAAGCATTCTAGCCCAGAGGCATAAGAGCACTGGATTACATTTGGTGGATAAACAAAGCACCAACAGTGGCTTCATCTCTAAGAGCAGTAGGTAGGGCATTCCAGAGCAATGGGGCCACCACTCTGAAGGAAGATCCCCCAACACATTTGCAGTTGACCCCTGGTACAGTTAGAATGTTATATTCTGTAGAGTGAAAAGTTCTCGTGGAGCAATACTGGATTACTGTGGTAAGGTAGGCTGGGGAGGTATTGGAAAGACATTGATGTGCCAGTGATACGGTTTTAAAGTTTTTGGCAAACAAACATAAGTCCTAATGCTTATTTGAACTTCTGCTTTGTGGATTTTAAAACAGCATTTGATACTGTAAACAGACAGCTGCTATGGTCTAAACTTGGCTTCCAGGACATTCATTCGGGCCTATTAAAATTGATTATCGCACTTCACACCTCCACCTGGGTACACATGAAGGTTGGATCAAATAAAGAACTCTCACATTGAATTCAAACCGACGCTGGCTGTAAGCAAGGCTGTGTTCTTGCTCCACTGATATTTTGTTCATACATGCATGATATACAAACAGCTTTAGACAGCATTTCATCCAATTCAGCTAAAGAAGGATGTATCCCAGTTCATTTATTGTCATTTGCAACGATATTGTACTTTTGGACCATCCAGCAATCAGACTACAGGCTAAGATTAATGCAATTTCTGTATAATGTGCTAATAATTCCATGCATGAAACTAAATCCATGCTCTTTACAAAGAAAAAGAAAACCTTGAAATCCTTCTTCCTGGGCACTACTGCTTCTGATATGGTTAGCAACTATACCTTCCTGGGATATAGTTTTACGTTATCACTAAATTGGCAGCCGCATATTCACAATAAGGCCTAACATGCAAAATTTCAATTCAGTTGTCTCTGTCAGTTTCAAACAGTCAAAACAATGTGTCTGTCATTCCTGTTTTCAAAGTTTGCAAGATCAAGATTTGCACAACAAACTTTTATGGGGCTGAGATTTGGGGATGCAAGATGGTATTATGATTTACATTGCATACTGCTTTATGATTAGAACTTGGTAACTTAAATATTGAATTAACTGCAGCATTGAGAGCCATTATATTTTACTTTAAATTCTCACATTCATCATTGTCAACTGTAGAAAAGCTGTTTTATTGAAATGTACAATGAAAGTTGGACTAACTCCAATGCTCTATATAATTAATTTGAACAAATCCTATGAGGGTTTGGTCTTCAAGAATTGTGGAAAATAGAGCATACCGCCATGCCTGTTCAAATCATACTTGAAAAAACATTTTAGAACATTTAGCATTTAGAAGAACTTGAATCATTGTTCCTCACTGCCTTCTTTAATGCTATTTGTTAAAGGAAAAACTACATGTGAGATACAACCATATTTTTTAACCTCTTCAGGTGTTGCTGCTTAAGGTAGTGCTGTATCTGCAGGTAGGCTGCTCTGTCCTTGATATTGAGTATAAAGTGTAAGTTAGTTATGGGGCCGTAGTTGATAGGGACAGAGGGTTGGAGGGTGGGTTAAATAAGGAAGGGGTAACCCAGGCTTCCTTGACTAAAGTGGTGATGGAGGTGGTGCAAAGGAGGAGATGATAAATATTGTGATCAGTTGGATACAGCACAGTCCTTCTCCATTGGTATGGGATGACATTTTCCTTATTGGGGAAGGATTTAGGGCTTTCCACTTCCTGTTCAGAGAGGGGTTTACATTTAAAGGCTGGGTAAGACTGGGGAAGGGTGGGGTGGCGTAGTTAAGAGAGTGAAGTTAATATTTTAGTGGCTATTTTGTCTTTAAGAAGGGTTAGCTTGTTATTTATGGTATTTTGAATTTTTGTGCAACAGACAATGTTTTTGATAGTTTTGGTGCATTTTGGAGCAGAGATTTTAAGCTCTGAGGTTCTTGAACAATTCCTTAGAGTCTGATGATGCTGAATTGGGAGTTGTAGTACTGGCCCTTGGCTTCAATGTATTTCTGCTGTACTTTGAGTATTTTGTGAGCCAGTCAAACACTTTACAAATGTTGAAAATTAATGAATCTTAGATTTATTGTATACAGGCAGGGAATACCATTAGAGTATGTACATGCCTTTTTGATTCCATATTTTTAGAAATGTTATTTTTTGTTTCAATTGTCGAATTAACACTGAAGAAATGTCAGTGGTTTATACTAAAGCAATGCGAGTAGAAGACACGTTTGGCTCAAGCACATGAAACCAGTCAATTTTAGAATCTAAGTCAGATGATACATTTTGGAGGTAAAAAATTGGGGACTTTCTCTGTACCACTTAATAATTCAATGTACAGAAAACAGCAGTTTTTACAGCATCACTCATCTTTTTTTGCTTTAGTAATCTTTATTTTCCTGTTTTTACAGCATCACAAGATTGCAAGGGACAATACAAAACAACAAATATTTAGCAAAAGCAAAGCAATAATATTAAATTATAACATCCCTTTAAAAAAAAGATAATTTAATAATTAAATAATCATTTATTATATTCCAATGGAATAAGAGACAGCAGCTGCCAAGGTTTAACACTTGAGAACTTTGTAAATATGATAGGAGATCAACTGAACCAGTTCTCCATTTTGATTGTCTCTGTCCTTTGAATTATCAAGGCTACCAGTTATCCTTTTATACACCCTACACAAAATGTATGGGACTGGAATCCACCATGCATTGTACTATTTATTACTTATGAATTTCAAGTATGCAACAAGCACTGTGGGACCCTAACTCCCTACGGGGTATCAGGTATTCAAAAAGTGTCATTCATGTAAAATAATTATAAAATAAATTAGACTTACAATTTTGGTAGCATCACATGTGAACTTCGTGACCACATTTACCAACTCCGCTGGTTTAACCTAAGAGAGAGTTGAAGAGAAAAAGCCAAATACAGCATTATTGCTGAAGATATTTTTACATGTTTTACATTGTATTAAACCAAACACAGATGAAGTATTATATCACATTACCAGAACACACACACACACACAGATATATATATATTATATATATACACATATATTATAAGGCTGCAATAGCAGCCTTAAAATATAAGTGAGTTTCTCACCCATTTAAAATCACGTGATTTCATTTTTCGGTACACTATGAACCGTAAATGCTGCCATGATGAAATTTGGCAAGCAAAGTGGTAGATGCCACAGAACTGCACATTCCAAATTTCAAAACGGCAGCATTTACGGTTCAAAAGTTATTTTCCGTGAAAAAAAATGTGCGTTTTGCCATTTCACATGTTGTTTCCCATAGAGAAATTGCACAATTTTTGCCAGCACGCACAACATAAACTGTTGAACAGATTTTCTTGCGTTTTTTTAATTTTTTT
>JASANM010044336.1:0-13468 GCA_031753655.1 Desmognathus santeetlah | reverse complement strand
AAAGCGGTAAGTCTCCAGTCCTTTACTTGCTCACCTTGGAGTGCAGTTTACCGTCACATCTTGTTTGTGGTTGAGCTCATGGACTTGCATCTTCCACTCTGTCCACCTCTTGACAGCCTCGTTAACAGCCATGCTCATCCTTGGCTGTCTGGACGCTAATGGGTGGGATGCCATGAACCCTCTACCTTTATACCTCCCTCGTTCCCTTTGTGTTCATACACTTATTTGCACAGCAGGCTGATGGTGATTGGGTGGCATCGCATTCTTGCCATATCCCCCTTGATTAGTATGGTGGGACAATGTGGGTGGGTTGGGTGTGGGGGTGGGTGGTGGGTTTCAATAGCAGTGGGTAAAAATTGTACAAGCAGAATATTTAGACACGGTTTTGCTACAGGCAATACAATATATAAATTGATTGATGGAATCACTTAAACTGTGTAGTTGGAATGACAATGTCAATGTCTTAATAGCTCTGGCAAGATAAAGAAAGTTACCAGCTTTATGCATCATAATTATGCCGATTTATGGTACCTGCAAGAGACACATCTTAAAGCAGAAAACAGTACTCAAATCTGAAAAATGGGGAAGTGTTCTGCTATATCAAGTAGTGTTTCGGACTACTCTACAGGGATGGCAGTCATATGTATCAAAGCAGGCTGTCAGATTGTGAAGAGGAAAACTGATACTGTTGGACGCTGGGCTCTGTCAATTATTGTATATCGTACAGTAGAGGTTATGGTGGTAACAATCTATGGGCCTAACTCTGATGCTAGAGCATTCTGGACTAATCTTGAGGTGGAATTGGCGCAGTGAAAGGCCCAATGGTATTAATGGGTGATTTTAATTTTGCGCTCAACTCCACGTTGGATAGATCTTCTGCGTCTGCTACACAGCGAATACCTCATACATCTATAGCAATCCAGCAACATTTGGGGACATTAGATCTAGTTGATGTCTGGAGCGGAGAGAAACACATGGTCAGGAACTTGGCTATTCTTATTTTTTCAGCTCCACACTCCCATTATGCCCACATAGATTTGGCTTTAGTATCCAGTCACTACTTTCAGCCACTACGGCCAAGTATCTTCGTATTGCAATCTCTGATCATTCTCCCCTGTGGCTCTGCCTCTCCATTGGTGGCATCCCAACTCCCCAAATTAGACGGTGACATCTTGACAACTCCCTGCTTGAGGACCTGGTTTTTGTAGAACAAATAAGCAACTCTATATTAGAATTCATTGGCTATAATTTAGGCACAGCCTCTGCACTGTTTGGGACGCCCTAAAGGCAGCTATTCAGGGCTGGACTATCTCTTATACCACAGTATCTTGCCGCTCTTGTAAACAAGAATATGCGACCCTATGTACAGCTTTAACTTCCACAGAGAAAGCACATATAGCCCAGCCAAACTTATCTCTAGTTGATCTAATGAGCTGCATGAACTAATCCCCGCGCTTTCCACGAACAGGAAGCATGGCGTATAGCTACTAAAACCAAGGTAACCATAGACAGTCAGATTAAAATTAGGTTTCAGCAATTCAATCAACTGCTCTATTGTGAAGAACAATTAACACAAGACGATGACTCTATTGCATATGTATTATCTCATCCACTACCTCAGCTACAACGCTCTACTGTTGAGGAGCTTAGGGCTGATATTTCAAGGGCAGAAATTAAGAAAGCATTAGAATCTCTACCTAAAGGTAAAGCATGTGGCTCAGACGGCATTCCCATAGAATTTTATTTGGTGTTTTGGGAGCCTATACAATCTTTATTAGTGCCTCTTATACAGGGTATAGATACCAGTGCGGTGGCTTCTCCGAACTCCTGGCTGGAATCATATATTACTATTTTTCCCAAAAGTGGTAAAGATCTCCGCCAGTGTGGATCTCAACGGCCAATTTCACTCATAAACACAGATGGAAAACTATATGCCAAGATTCTCGCCAGCAAAATATCACCGCACTTATGCAAACTTGTACCTGCCGATCAACACGGGTTTATGCCAGGAAGGGATTATACATCCCATACTAATCTTTTGGCTACTCTTATCCATTGGGCAAGTATCTCTCAATCTCCTCTCGCAATGATATTTATCGATGCAGAAAAAGCTTTTGATCGTGTTCGGTGGTCTTTTCTTTGGCAGACTCTTATGGCATTTGGTTTTCCTGCTCTGGTAGTTAATGCAATTCGCCAACTATATTCTGGGGTTTTTGCAAAACTAATAATCAATGGTGATATAACTAGCTCCTTCCCTATACAGCGCGGTACTCGACAGGGCTGCCCGCTCTCCCCTCTTCTTATGCACTATATATCGAACCATTTGCCACCCGGCTGCGTTCTTATAGATTGATCACTGCAGTAACTCCAACCCCTGCTATTAGCACTAATCTAGCTATGTATGCTGACGATATCGTGGTAATCATGAGTACACTGTCAACTGCGTATGTAGCAGTACAATCCTTGGTGGAGGATTTCAGGAAACGGTCCGGATACTTCATTAACACTGCAAAAACCCAAACTATGGTATGGAAAGATATAGGTGGGACGCTATCTACAACTGATAGTATTAGAAACCTCGGGGTTGGTCTATTTACAAAATTTGAAATAATAATTAAAAATAACTTTGAAAGGATCTTCTCAAAGGTCACTGCAATGGTAAATAAATGGGTACATCTACCATTCTCTCTCATAGCGAGAGTTAACTGTGTGAAGTTGATGACCCTCCAAAAATCCTCTATCTTTGTAGAGCCCTGCCCTTCTTCATTACAAAGGCCAATTGGCGGCGCTTAGATCAAGCCATTGGATCATTTATTTGGGGTAAGAAAAGCTCTCACCGCAGTCGGGTGAAATTAACGAAACAATGGGTGGAAGTGGGTTTAAGCCTCCCTGATTTTGAAAAATATAATTGGGCATGCCTCCTCAAGCGTATGAAAGAATTGCTTACTATAAGACCAACAACTCAATTACATATAGAAATTACTCGATCTTTTTGACATTTAAAAGGCAGTTTCGGGTTTGATAACCCACGCTATTTCAAGAAGGTTAAGCTAAAGAGCATAAGGGGCTAGCAAGAGTTTGGGATAGCATGCAGCAGTTTCTAGGAATACCGGTAGTACATGAATACACAATACTCTGGAATACTTTGGATTTAGGGATCTCTCAATACGATGTATATAGCCAACAGTGGGAGGCTGCAGGGATATCTGGAGTAAGTCAACTATTTGAGGATTCCCAACTGTTATCATTTGAGACACTGCGGGATATATATGATTTGCCAAACTGCTCCTTTTTTAAGTACCTTCAGATCCGAGATGCCCTTCGCAGCTCCCCTCATATACTCTGTATAGGCTGCTCAAATGTATTAGAAATTTATCAACGGCACGATCTTGGTACGGGATCTATTACACAACACTATCAGCTATTTTTACTAGTGTTCCAACCGATTTAGATACTATTGCTGAAAAGTGGTCCTTACTGATAGGAGAGCCTATAAATGTTACAGATATAACCGGAGGACTAGTCAGAACTAAGAAATTCTCATTGTATACTAAATATCGGCTACAATTTTACAAACTATTGTTTCGGATGTACTATACACCTGCTCGCATTAACGGCTGGGCTGGGGAGACTCAGGTCGCCTGCCCCCGCTGTGGTAATACATCTGCTGATTTGATGCATATGTTTTTTCCCTGTCCTAGACTTAAAGATTACTGGGATAATGTAATTGCCAATGTTAACAATATTATGGGTCAGACCCGAGAAGTAACTGAGCGAGAACTGATATTGGCTTTTAATCAGCATGTTGATGTTCACACGATGGTTTTCAAAGCATATATTGTTGCTAGGGTTCATGTTGCTAGGGCAATGGAAAAAAGAGCTTTGGCAGATAGCCAGCGCAAATTGATTCAGTGGTGGCGACCAATGTTGACCTACATGGACCATTGACAATGTTAATAATGTTAATAATGTTTTAAAATGGTATTAGGACTCCAACAGGTTAAATTAATGTGATATATTTTTTTTTAGGGACTCAGATACCATTGGTTGTTAATGCGATTGCCTGAAAATTTACTTTATTTGATTATTTTTCTTTGTATATTCTGCTGTATGCAAAAAAAAGAGATGCAAATGTGTGAGTTACTCTGGTCTTACACAAATACACTCTCCCGCATTCTCCTGCCAGCAGTGACAGACGATTTAACACAACTGGGTGAAATGTCAGTGTTTGCGACTTACCCACCTTTCCATATCCTGATTCTAACAAATTCACCAACAATCCCCCACTAGTGGTGTCTCAGCAGATTTATCTCAATGTTTCAAAGTTAACCTATTGGGACTTGTCTAATATTCTTTGTCCTCATTTCACCAAACCCACCAATATCTTTCAATCAGTGGCGACCATCAGCCCAGTGCATGATATCCTAGTTGTGTAAAGTTTTTTTCTCAGAATCATTTATGCAATTACTTCTTTGAGCTGTTCAAGAATTGTACACATCTAAATACCTTTGACCAAGAGTACTTGTATATTTACATGGCATTTTCCCTTTTAGCAGATTAAACAAACAGGAAACTAATACAACCAGGCATGCACTAAAAGTAATTTTAAGATAAATTAACGGTAGCACAAAAATTCAGGAGCGAGCAAGTAAAACTGACACAAACCTCTAGACACAACACTATAAATATTTTTCAATTGCTCAAAAAAACCTGTACTATACTTTAGTACAGTAAATGTTTCTGTTCAACACACTGACATATTTTGGGAGTTAGGAATACATATAATTATTGATATAATAATTTTTTCTAAGCAACCCTTTCAAATCTCTTACAATCAATTTGTGGAAGGCAACTTCCAAATTTTTATATATTTTCAAAATTATATATAACACATTATACTTCCATATCCCATATGGAAGAATAAAGAAAACCCTTGAAAAGGTGTTTTCACACCAACCTTTGGTGCCTTGATACCACAGGATTTAAGCACTGGATAAATAGATAGTTAAAAAAAAATACTCCAAGCCTGCATTTTAACCATAATAAATATTTCCATGCATGGATTTAATAAGTGACATTATATGTCACAAAGCTGGTTTTAAATTGAGGTTTTAAAGGAAATGTATGTGTTCCCCATTAAACCTAAAAGCACATTATAAGATAGCGGTAATACTTTATGGCATGTATCCCTTGGCATTAAAATAACTTTCACAGCAGAGCAGCAATTTAGGCCCAAAATGTGCCTCACTAAACAGCATTCATTTGTAACACCTTATTGCCAAATTTAAACTTCTAGCGCTTTGTTAGAATTTTTAAAAATCAGTCAAAGTGTGGTCAATGCCTTTTTCTTTGAAATTGACAAGTGCTTGAATTGAGAAATACGTTTACTTACAGCAGATTGCAGCTGTATTTACAAAGTTCACAGCTTTTGTTAAATAAATGTATTCTACTTGTAGCTCTAAAAAAAATTCTTATTTTCATTGAAAGCTTTGACCTATAGTCACGGACCGCAACCCAGTGGTTTACTGTATTACCGGACAAAAGCACCTCCCCTCATCTCATTTCCAACATGTGGAGAGATTACTGCCTCAGATTTAAAGATTCTTCCACCATTACGACCAACATTTCAAATTTCCAAAGTGGGAAATGGCCGCCAATCACAGGGGTCACATGCAGTGATGCAGGCGTGGCAACACCCATTAGCTCCAATAGCATTTCGCACCTGCAAGCTGTCCTGTCTGGGCCTAGTTCTATGCATATCGTCCACCTCAGTCTCCATCTTGTCCATTTCCAGGTAACCAATATCATTTTTTGAGAGAAAGAAGCAAAATTTCATATTTTGCAATTCTACCATTTTAAAAAAATCTAAATGCTCCACCCCGTTTTTAGGTGCAAGGGTACATTCCCGGTTAAACCAGCCTCAGCCATGATTAAAAACCAGGGATGCCCTTGATTTGTCCTTATGTCCATGGTTCTCCAAGGATAACCATTGAAGGCAAATGGCCCAGGCACAAATCATGGATGACCATGGTCTAAATAGTTTATAGTGAAATTGATATACGTACATTGACAAATGGCAGAGACCAGGGACACTTTCAACCCTGACACATGAACAGATCAGAGACAAATATCCATCAGGGACAAAAAGCAGGAACACAACAGGAAAGACCTTCGATGCCCATGGTTACCTCTGTTTGTCACTGGTGCCAGGGATAACATGCGAACATACACTTTTCTGGGTTACACCTGTCCGATATCCTTTATCCTCTTGCTGAATCTTTCTTTACATCCTCCGGCGTGTGACTTATTGCTGCTCGAAACAATTATCATCTTTTCCACTTGTATCATGTTCTCTACCTCCTACAGTCTCCTCAACTTCTGACTCAGATTGAGCACTGCTAGGTACAAACAATGCCTTCGTGACTTGTCCAGTGCTTCCTATGCTACCTACCACCAAATTCAACCAAAATATGCCGCCAGTGGTTGCTCGGCAGATTTAGCTATAATAATGTTTTATTTTTACAGGCACTTTACAGAGGACATCTTTTACACGTTATGGGTTCCCATTCAGAACTGGTACTCGTTTTATCCATCTCAGAGGGATGAAAGGCTGAGTAGACGCGCTCTATTCGTACCTGCAACCTGTGGTTCTCATCAATGTCAGAAATTAGCTCTCAGTTATCATGAGCTATCAGACCGGCATATATTTCGTGCAATCAGCAACTTGGGGCTTGTACAATCCTCTCTATGCTCACACCATTAAATTCTTTCAGGGGTATTCAAGTTTTGCGAAAGGGGGCCACATAATTCTCAATCTATATGTGAGTGCACCATTACAATTATTTGAGCTGCAATACAATCACACCAGAAATAATTAACAACAATGGCTGCTATTCTGTCAGGGTGAACATGCTTAAACCAGGGTAACTATGTCACTAGCGTACAGCAGATAGAGAGCAATACAATGCACAGGAGGCAGGAATTGCAATATAATTTAAAATTGCTCTCCAGGACAGTGGGCCAACACCAGATGTCAGGTGGGCTGAATTTGACCCAGGGGCCGCACGTTGGATGCCCCAGTACCAGCCTACCTGTACCTGTAGTAACGCTTTCTGAGTCATGGCTTCAGGCCTTGCAACTTCAGGCCTTGCATCCTAATGGCATATTATTTGTACTAAACATTTCTAGCAATTTAAATCCAAAGTCACAAATAAAAGATTATTTAATGTCAAGCCTCAAACTAGTCAAAGTTACACATTTCATATACATGAATGCATGGCCATTTATATCTTATAACACCACAAACAATATTGTGTTAGACATTTAAGAATCATTTTTTTATTTTCGGGTATCTGAATAAATTGTTATTTTTTTTTTAAAGTTTCCAAATTTGTCACACTTAAATACAACATTGTGCCACTGTGTTGGCAGCTGCAGTGACTCAGGGTCTACGGAATGATGAAGCAAATTTAGAACACAACAGAAATGAACATGATAAAGCAATGGGTGAGTTTTAAATTTCCCTCTTAATTATGCAAGTCAGAAGCAATTGTTCTGAAGCACAGGTGTGATGGGAACATGTGTTACTGGATCTGGAGGAGCTAGAGTAGGGGGAGCCTAGAGGAAGATGAGAAGGTCTTGGACACCTTCCAAAGTGTGAGTTACATGGCCCCTTCAGGTGTTAATGTTAATCATGGCTTCACCGTTCAAGATCTTCGCGGGAGATGCGGTGGTCGGTTTCACTGGCGGAGAAGCAATGGGCGCAGTCGGCCCAAAGACTGACAAAGCCTCTGGGAGTTTTGCCTTCTCATCCTTGTCTGGAGTCTTCCAACGTCTTGCACCAGTTTTGCTATTAAAGAGGTAGAGTTGCCCAGTGACTGTGGAGAAATTGGAAAATACAATTAATGTTAAGATAAAGAGGGTCTTCAAACAATGGCAATCACTAGAGTTATTTCAACCGCACACTCTCAGATGCAGTGGCCAATCCAGTGTCCTGCCTTGTTATCAAATGATTGTGAACGACTAACACTTTGGGCAAGTCATTTTAACCACATTTTTTTCTATTTCAGATAAGTGTATGTGGACAGCTTGTTTGTTGACATGCACTGACAGGAAATACATTTATTTCAATTGCAAATAATATTTTTTGAATTGGACACACTGATGGATAGAATAGCAATTTTTTTTACTTTGCTCATATTTTTGGTAGAGTTTAATGCACTCACCAAAATGGCTTGTTCAGATTATTGCACTCTACCAAAAATATAAACAGTGTCAAAGATAGGATGGAAGTCATCTTGAAGTTGCGAGAGATTGGTTGGAAAGATGATTACTTGCTATGCACCCTTGATATAACCGCTCTATATTCTATTATTGATAGTTCAGCAGGTTTGAGGGCCACCGGACATTATTTAAACTCTATGTCAGCAAGCCATTTGGAGCACACTGAAATGATATTGGAATTGTTGTCATTTGCGCTGAAACACAATTAATTTATTTTCAATAACTCCCACTACTTCCAGAATAGGGGCACAGCAATGGGAGCGGCCTATGTACCAACCTATGCAAATTTGTTTCTGGGGTGGTGGGAGGAAATGCTCATGTACAAGCTACCATTGTTGGCTAAAGTGTGTTTTGTATTCAGGATACATCTATTATTTATATGGGCAGGAACACAAGCTGAATTAGATCTGTTTACTGCATATCTAAATGACAACACTTTGAATATAATTCTGACTCCTACAATTTCAAATACAAATGTTAACTATCGTGACTTAGAAATTTACATCCGAGATTCCACAATTCACACCAGAACATACACAAAACCCACTGCTGCCAATGCAATTTTGTATGCTGAAAGTTGCCACACGAAAACTTATAAGTGGCATATTCCCTTTTCTGAATGCTTATGAATAACACAGAACTGTAGCAAAATACAAGGGAGAGCTTATAGCTGCTAGAGCTCAAGATTTTGTAGCCAGGGGTTATCACAAGCATGTGGTTGCAGAAAAGCAGACAGATCCCAAGATCTGAGATACTCAGGGGCTTACAGAATAAAAAAGATAAGGTTGATTAGGATGCTGATAAAATCTTGTAAAGCAACATCCAAAATATGTGAGTCTTTTAATAGAAATTGGCCCTATTTTTAAGAGCTGACCCCTGTCTTTATGACATCCTACCCAGCAAACCAGTGTTATCCTTTTCAAGAGCACCACACGTTAAGGGATAAATTGGTAGACGGTTACATTCCAATAGAAATTCCAAAGAAAACCTGGTTAGACACAGCTGGTTTCTTCTAGACTATTGTATAAAATCATAGAAAAATCACAGAAAAGTGACCCTACTTGCGTCAACTATTTTGGCATCAAAGCTGGGACACTGAATGCGAGAGAGGGTAACAGTGACCTCACTTTGAGAAGCTTGGAGTGTACATTGATTATGGAACTTGACACTTTTGCTCCAATCTTATGTTCTTTCCTCCAAGTATGAAAAATGACATGTTTCTGCATTGGACTAGCCCATGATCATTTAGTGCTAAGAATGATAACAAATGATGTGGACTACATGATTTGCCAGGTCACTGGTTGCTAATGATATATGGTGTGAGCTGCCCTATTCCTTGCGCCATTGACTTGTTGAGGTTGTTTAGAAAAATTCATATGTATTATACACGTTGATTGATAGGTTTTTAAAAGTGAGAGTGGGAACGTCTTGCAGTCGCACTTCCATATACAAAGAGATTCCTACAATGGGTCATGAACAACTTTTTGGCAAATGAATAGATTTGTCTCTTAATTGAATATTTTATTGCTATCAAAGGTACTGTGAATCAATCACTTGCTCACCACAATTGTGTAATCTTGAGTTGGAAGCAAAGAAAGGCTTCTTGGTTGCTATGCCATAAGGCTGGCCCCCGACTATTGACTACCGTTTTCCCAAGGAGTATATGTAGTGTCCTTCAGCAGGATGAAGAAAGTGAGCAACAAACAGGTAATGTGTTTCACCTGGTATTAATTAAAGATGAGCACAGCAAAGTACAACCAATAGGTAATACCACCCGCTCCAACTGGCCCAACTAGGACCCTGCTCTCAGAACCCAATCACCACTCCATGACATACAGACATCCCACGCCTGGCATTCCAACACAGACACTCAGACACCCTGTTCCCAGTTACCGCACTTCTCCCCCCTGACAATAAGATAAAAATCCCATCACTAAACCAGCCAAACACAACTAGAACTAAATTGGATAACATTTCAATACATTCATGTAGTAGTCCTTCAACCAAACGGGTTGTTGTCTTATTCTCCCATGTGAAGCGCCTTCTTCCTCCTCACTTGATTGGTCTTCACAATTCTGTAGTAATTATGATGGTGAAAGCTCAATGTTCACTGACACTTGTTGAGGTGAACAGTGAACCCTCCTCCTCACCTACACTTCTGCCGTGCTGTGGACACTCCTCCTCCGAGACTCCTAAATCTTCTTGACCCAAATTAAACACACCATACCCTGAATCATATCTCATTTTATGTGTTAATGAAACCTCTTTCTGCCCACACTTACTCACACAACAAGCTCTCCACTTCTGTCCCCCTTCCACAACCACAACATTTCCCAAAAGCTTAATGACTCTAACAGGCTCCATTCACATCGAACCCCCTTTCACGACACGTTATGGTTTTTTAATCCTGACATAGTCTCCTACAACTAAATCACAATCCTGCATTACACTTTTTTGAGATGCACACCGCAGCCACGCTGGAGCATTTTTGACAAAAGGTCTTCTGCCTTTTAGCACCTCAAACGGTGACAGACCCGTTATGGAATGAGGACACAACGTGTCTGAGTCGCATCAACGTGTGGAGCATTTCAACGTGCATGTGCATGTCTCTGACAACTAATGGAGGATTTGGAGCCTGCGCAGTTGCGTGAAATTGTTTCACGCAGCTAATGAGCTACCGAGACTGGTGAAATGAGCTTCTGAGTCTGGTTTTACGAACATCTAAAGGTGATGCGCTCAAATTTATTTGACCTTTTTAAAGGGAAACTGTTTTTTTGTGCCTTTGAATTCATTACTTATTTTCTGGAACATTAGCATTCATGGTACTCTTGCCTCGTGGTACTGTCATTCTGACTGTAATGTATACCACTCACATTCATTTACTGGTAAGATTCTTTTTAAAAATCAAAAAGCGCTACTTGGAATGAATTTTGTATTTCATTTTACTTTGGGTTTTTTCCGTTTTCATTTTGTTTTGTTCCTCATTAAGTCTTATCACTTCACAAAATGGCAGACTGCGCTACGGAGAGGCCGTCTCCTTTTCTTCCAGAGGCTGGGACTACAAGAATACTCTGTAAGGAGTGGCAGAAAACCTTTGACTCCTATTTGATGGCAATAGGAGGATCTGAATTTCAACCAGAGAGAAGGCAGGCCAGTCTTTGAATTGCTTAGAGCAAGAGGGAAGAAGAATTTTTCATATTCATCAATATTGGTGAAGGTGCTGGCGACGCTCCTGATATTTTTGCGCAAGCGGAGGCAATGCTGGCAAAGCAGTTTGATCAAGCAGCAGATGTTGTGGTGGAACAACATCGCGTTTTCAGTCGTATACAGAAGAAGGATGAAAATATAAGAGGGTATTTATCGGTTCTGAGAGACCTTTCTCGCAGCTGTGAATTTGAGCAACTCCATGAGGGTGAATTCAGAAGAGCTTGATAAATTGCATTACAGCTAGTGTATTATCCATATATTTATTACGTTTATGGGTTTAATTATACTTATTGTGCCCCCGTGTACTGTGTATTTGTAAACACAACGTTGGGGCGCAGATGTTAAAAGCATTGCCCACAAAGACAACACATTGGCGGTAATTATGCCACGTCATATTGAGCACCAGCTTGGTTTAACTACATTTTTAATCTCCTTGGTTTGTTTCACTGGTTTAACTGCCCATGCCTAGCTTCATTCTAAATGGATGTGTCTTAATTATTTGGGGCTGCATTTGTTGACTCTTTTTGTCTATGAGCTGGGATTGAAAATCCTGCAAGTGGAATGTTTGGTTCTATGACGGCGAAGCACAGGACCACATCATCAATAATGCCAACTTTTTGGGGCTGCGGCATTAATACATGGAACTCCTGGGGAACACACCTTGCACCTCCATTGTGTGTGGGTACCCCCCACATAACCTCCTCTTTTTGGCAATACACCCGCCCCCACTGTGCCCTCTTTTTTACACCGGTGGCCAGTACAGTACCATTGGTGTAAAAAATCCGGTGTAATGAGATTAAATGGAATTTTGTTTTTGTCGACCTGCATGTATCTTGATTACATGAAGGTTGAGATGCCATTCAAGTGTGGAGGTTCTGACCATCGAACGCAAATGTCCATGGGGATGCGCCCCAGATTACCTGCCAATACTAATAGGCTGCTACCTATCTAGTCGATTTCTCAGATCAGTTAGAACCCACTTTGTTGCTGTTCTATGCCCACCACTAAAGGTAGGAATATATTCAATCAATCAATCAATCAAATCATGTTTATTTGAAATTTTGTAAATTTCATCAAACAGACAATTGACACAATACATACTTTTCAGATATCGTTAAAAATGCATAAAGATAAAAATTTATACAAGATAAAGGCATAAAATTC
Organism: Desmognathus santeetlah; assembly: GCA_031753655.1. NCBI lineage: Eukaryota > Metazoa > Chordata > Amphibia > Caudata > Plethodontidae > Desmognathus > Desmognathus santeetlah. Next base: position 814 of record JASANM010044336.1, on the reverse strand, counting down.
ACCACGAAAAGATACATACAATCTGTTGGATACATAAAGCTACTTTTAAAATTATGACCAAAATAAAACTCATATCAGATTACAAACACTCTGCTGCATTCTTAAGGCTGCCTTTAGAAAATTACAGACACAAAAAATCACATACTCATTATTTAGTAATCTCAGAAAGAACAGTAGTGGATCTATTTGTCTGTATTCGAGCTTCTTGAACAATTCCAAGAGCCACTTCTTCCGTGGGATCACATAATAGTCACATATGAACATTACATGTTTAATGTCTTCAACTGCTTCACCACACAGGCATACAGAGGGATGGTCTACACTGAATTGTGGGCCATGTTTTTTAAACAGGAGATCAAAATGGAATCTTACCAGCAGAAAACGCTCAAAGAAAGTAAGAGGCAAAGTGTAAAGCAATTGGAAATCTGGGGAATAAAATGGAATATACTTTTGTAGTGAGGTTTTTGAAGGTACTTTCACCCACAGCTGATTTTCCGCATAGGCTAGAAAGGAATTCCAGAACAAGTTTCCCTCTTTTTTTGTAAATTGACGGGTTACATCAAATAAATATCCCAGATCCAATAAATTTAATAGCTCCTGAACATGTGCAAGCCACTTATTTTTCCTTGAGGAGTGTAAAGTGCGTGGCGTGAGTGCAATAAAACTCTCTGTGTCAAATCGGAGGCGCAGCGAGTGAGCAAAGCAATATAAAATTTTACTGGAGCAGCTCTAATTTTCACCGATGGTGGTATATCCCACACTGGCCAAAGGACTAACATGACCCTCCTAGAAGCTGTTCATCAACAAAGTGACC
>JASANM010033273.1:0-13656 GCA_031753655.1 Desmognathus santeetlah | reverse complement strand
CCAAACCATACAAACAGGAGAAACACATTTGAGAAATGGAACAATTTTATCATGAAGAGATTACAATTTTGGAAGTGGATTACAAGAAAATTCCCTGGCATCATCATTCCTATCTATATATAAAAAATGGACAAATTCATTCATAATAGTTTCATTTTTGCTGTGAGCAACCGCATATATGCCATTAGAATTTGCATGTAGCCACAATTTCAAATGGCAGTTACACTTCACAGTGTAGTACATAACCAGGTGCAAACAGCATGAAAAAGTCAGCTTTGGGAACTGTTGAAAATACTTCCTGTTTCGCACAAATGGTGGAGCGGCATTTGTGTTCTGAAATGAGCCAATTTAGTGAGGTAATCAACCACCACCCAAATTACAGTATGTCCAGAACTGGAGGGAAGGTCGGTAATAAAGTCCATACTTATTTTTTCCCATGGGCGTGAAGGAATTTCAATCGGGTTTAACCAACCAAAGGGCTTAGTGTGACTGGATTTGGCCTGGGCGCATGTTTCGCAGGCTTCAATGTACTCTTTAATGTCCCTTCCCAAAGTTGGCCACCAAAAATTTCTCTCCACCTTCTCCCTCATTACCTTGCAGCCGGAATGCCCAGCCCAGATAGAATCATGACAGTGCAGCAGGACCTCCGGGACTAATGCCGTTGGGACATATAATTTAGCCCTGACCCGTATCAGTCCTTGCTCATCCCTCCGTGCTTCTTGTAGGGTCTCTAACAAGAGTTGGGCCTCCGGGGAAGCTCCGTAGCCCACTAACTTTTCTCTTAAGGAGCCTTCCCCCTCCACTTGGGTGAGTATTGTATTCGGGGGGAGGACTGGGGTTCCAGAGTAGTCGACCTTAGTTACCGGGTAGCCCAGCCGAGAGAGCGCATCGGCCTTCCGGTTGGTCGTCCCGGGTCTGAATGAGAGCTCAAAGTTGAACCTCGAGAAAAATAGGGCCCATCTAGCGTGTCGCGGGCCCTGGCAGCGCGCACGCTTTAGGTATATTAGGTTCTTGTGGTCTGTCCAAACCTCTATTTTTTCTTGCGCGCCCTCTAAATAATGTCTCCATTTTGAGAACGCCTCCCTAATGGCCAACAACTCTTTTTCGAGTACTGTGTAGTTCTTTTCTGCTGGGGACATTTTTTTGGAGTGATAGGCTACCGGGCGTAGCTTTCCTTGATCGTCTCGTTGAGACAAGACACAGCCCAGGGCCTCATCTGAGGCATCAGCCTCGACAATGAATTTTAAGAACTGGTTTGGTTGAGCCAGAACAGGGGCGGAACAAAAACGAGCCTTTAAGGTTTCAAAAGCGTTCTGCCTCTCCGGGGACCAGACAAACTTTTCCCCCTTCCGTGTTAACTTGGAAATTGGGGCGACCAATCTAGATAAATCTGGAATGAAACGTCTGTAAAAATTAGCAAACCCTAAAAATTGTTGAACGGCTTTCACCGAATCCGGTGCCCTCCATTTTAGGATTGCTGCAATTTTCTCCGGATCCATCTCCACTTTCTGCGGGCGAAGGACGTATCCCAAGTAGGAGACCTTCTGAGTGTGAAACTCACACTTCTCCAATTTAGCATACAGAGAATTCTGTCTTAACCTTAGAAGGACTTCTTTCACCGCTTCTACGTGTTGCTGCAGATCTGGGGAGAAAATTAAAATATCATCGAGGTAAATGGCTAAGGTCCTCCCAATGAGGTCTTTGAAAATGTCAGTAATGAAGAACTGGAAGGCGGCTGGGGCGTTTGTCAGGCCAAAGGGCATCACCAGATATTCATAGTGGCCATATCTACACTTGAAGGCCGTCTTCCACTCATCGCCCTCACGGATCCTGATCAAATTATACGCTCCCCGCAAATCCAGCTTAGTAAACCACTGGGCGTCTTTAACGAAATCAAGAAGGTCAGGGATGAGTGGTAAAGGGTAACGATTTTTAACCGTGATATCATTTAGATCACTGTAATCTATACAGGGCCGCAACTCCCCAGACTTCTTGGGGACGAAGAAAATAGGGGCACCCGCCGGGGACTTGGATGGCCGAATGAACCCCTTTTTAAGATTCTCCGCAATGTATCTCTCCAATTCCTCGGCTTCATTCACCGAGAGGGAATACATTTTCCCATGCGGAATTGGCGAATCCGGAATTAGGTCGATGGGGCAATCATATGGCCTGTGTGGCGGAAGACGCTCCGCGTCCTTAGGGGAAAAGACATCCTCAAACTCTCGGTATTCCTCCGGTAATGTGCCCACCGGAACGATAGAGAGGATCCCAGGGTCAATGCTATAATTTGCAGTGAGACATTTGGAACAGTAATTAGAAGTAAAGGTAACGCTCCTTTTCCTCCAATCTATCTGAGGATTGTGGAGCTCCAACCAAGACATACCCACGATGAGTGGGTGATGGGGAGAGGTGATTAAGTCAAACTCTACTTCCTCCGAATGTCCCTGAATCTGTAGAATTAGCCTGGTCGACTTGTGGGTCACTGGCCCGCAGGTCAAAGGTGACCCATCAATTGAACGAAGAAGCTCAGGTTCCGTTTTTGCCTCTGTAGGGAGTCCCAACTGCTTCGCAAAGGTTAAATCCATGTACATCCCAGGGGCTCCACAATCGACCAACAGTGGATAAACGTGCTCCCCTAACAAACCTGGGAACTGCGCCGGGAGTACTATAAATCTAGATTCCGGGGAACAACTTATGGGTAAGTGACATGACAGGATTTCAGGGGAGACATGAGAGGGGCCCAAATCAGCTTCCCCTAGGGCTGATGGGCCTTTCAGTTTCCCGACTCCTCACGTGAATGAGGAGTTGTGAATGCTGGAATAACCTCCGCCAAGCGAGGTGCCTTATCGAGTGGTTCAGTTAACGCCACCGGAGCGGAAGTTCTAGAGAACTTAACTAGTTTGCATTCCCTCAACAAATGCCCTGCCTGTCCGCAGTAGAGGCACAACCCCTCCTTCCGCCTTCTTTCCCTTTCCTGTTCTGTGAGTGGGGGTCGCGGAACAGATCTCCTAACTCCAGACCCGCTTGCAAGTTCCTTCTTGGGACTAGAGTTGGTACTAAAGGGTCCCGAAGTTACTGTGGGCGGCATATTCTTGCGGGGGCCTGCACGAAGAGCATCCTGTTTCCTTTCTCGAATCCTAGAGTCCACTTGTAATGTCAAATCTATCAAATCTTTCAAAGTTTTTGGCATGGGGTAAATTCCATGAAGAGCTTCCTTGTATTCTTCGCGCAGACCCTGCAAGAAAATTGAATACTGCGTGGTCTCCGCCCAGTTTAGCTCTGTGGACAATTGTTGGAATTTATTTAAATAAGCCGTAATGTCTCTACCCCCTTGTCTGAGGTTCAGAAATTCAACGCTTCTAGCGTGAGAAGAGAAACGCCTATCAAAGATTCGTTTAAACTCCTGTGTAAAGTCCTCAAACTGATCTAGACTCGGGTGTAATTGTTCGACCAGTGGGGTGGCCCAATTGAGGGCGTCCCCAGTGAGGTTGGAAATAATGAATAGGGTTTTTGCCCGGGACGTGGTGAACTGCGATGGTTTTCCCATGAAATGCAGGGAACATTGCATTAAAAAATGTTTACAATGACGGGGATCCCCTGAGTACTTGTCCGGTGAGGTTAACTTCAGTTCCGTCTTAGTAGAGGTCCTAGACTCCACTGTGACGCCTGTGGTTTCCTCTGGGGCCAAAGCAGGCATTGTGAGCTCCGCACTAGGAGTTCGAGGTCTTGCCATTTCGGCTTCTAGAGCGACAGCATCCTCCAGATCTCCCAACCTATTCTGGACTGACCGGAACGCGGTCCGTGACTCCCTCAATTCTAACTCCAAATTATCCAAACGTTGAATCAACTTCTCCAGTAGACTCTCCATAACCAGCGGAGCCCTGGTAGGCTTCAGCAATCTGTCACAGTGAGAGCAAATGGTACAAATATCTCTCTGGTATGCTTACTTTAAACTATTGGCTATTTACTCACAGTTAGCTGGTTGGGCTGGGCTGGTCTGGCGACGGGTAGCAAGAAGCGAGGCTGGCCCCCTGGAGAGCCGTGGGGGCGTTCCAGGTGGCCGGCGTCGCCAAGGATGTTGTTTGGGTTGGTAGGTGGGTCTGCAGGTGCAGGCGTAGGGAATTGGTGAGGGTTCTCCTGAAAGACAGAGGGGACCTGGTTATAGATCAGGTTCCGCTCTTTCCCGGATAGATGGTAGATCTATGCCAAGTGTTGGAGCGTAGCTCACCTGGCCAGTGGCGACGCCGGGCTTGTTCTTGTGCTGGTGGTGTTGGGGTTGCCAGGAGATCAGAGCTTGTTGATTTCAGTCCAGGACGGCCGCGCCTGCTCCCGCAGGAACGGGGCCGCAGTGTTCAAGGAAGCGCAGCTGCGCAGTTCAGCGTTCTCCAATGAAGCGTCCGTGTGATGGACAGGTGGGCGGAGTTCACGAGGATGACGCGCGAGCAGCCTCATACGGAGGCGGGCATGCCCAAAATAAATCAGCGAGCAGGGGACGCGCACGCGCCGTCGCGCAGCTTCCCTTACTTGGGTATAGTCCTTGAGCTGCGGGCGGACAGTCCGGGGCCTGTTGGCACCGAGGGGCGGAGAGCAGGTGAGAGGTGCGGCCCAGGCCGTTGTGTGTGCGGCACTTCCAGGGCCCTTGGGGGCGGTGGAGAGTTCGCTGCGGCAAGCTGGGAGGCAGCTGACAGTTGGCTGAGACCGCTGGTCGAGACCTGTAGATACGAAGTCCTTGAGTCCTTGAAGTTCGCTCACCGAGCGTGAGGAGAGTAAGCTGTAGGCGTCCTGTCAGGTGGACAGGCAGTTGCTGAAGCAGGGGCTAACCGTCTCGGAACCTGCAGGCTCCCTGGGTTCTGAGCCCCTACGGCGGCCCCTCAGGGTCATGCCAGAACCTTGGTGTGAGTGAATGGCTTGGTGCTGATTTGTACAGCTGAGATCACCAAGTATATATGCTAAGTTTAAGATCTAAACTAATAACTAATAATGAATCCTATCCTATCCTGTAGACTATGTACACTACACTAACCGCTAACCTAACGTGGATTAATGTAGGTGTGTGACACTATCCCCCCTTTTATGTACCCTTACGAACCTATGTACCCTGTTCTATTCTACTGGTTTTCGACTTTACATGGTACCCGGAGTGGTACCCGGAGTCTCTTAGGTTCCCTAGCCGGTTTCAGGAGTGAGACGTGGAACGTGGGGTGTATTCTCCAGGTGGTCGGAAGCGCTAACTTAAAGGAGAGGGGGGAGAAACGTTCTTTGATTTGAAAGGGGCCGAAGTACCTAGGTTTGAACTTGGGACACATACCGGGAACCTTTATATTCTTGGAGCTTAGCCAAACCCAGTCGTTCACCTGAAAGTCGGGGGCTTGTCTACGGGACCTGTTTGCATAGAAACGGTGTCTTTTCTGGGCCGCTTGGAGGTTTCTTGAGGCCTCCAGGAGATTTTCTTTTATCTTCAGTGCATATTCCTGTGGGGAAGTGGGGGTGGTCAAATCATCTGGTAAGAGTGGGAGACTACGAGGGTTGAACCCAAAGGTAGCTTGGAAAGGGGACATTCCAATGCTCTCATGATGATTATTATTATAGCAGAACTCGGCAGTGGCCAGAAGTTCGCTCCAATTTCTTCCGGTTTCAGAAACGTAGCACCTAAGGTACTGCTCTAAAGTCTGGTTGAGGCGTTCGGTTTGCCCATCGGTCTGTGGATGGTAGGCTGAGGAGAGTTTTAGAGTGACGCCCCAGGCTGCTAAGACTCCCCCCCAGAATTTCGCCACGAACTGCGGCCCACGGTCCGAGATAATTTCCGTGGGGAGCCCATGGAATTTCACTACATGTTTCAGAAACAAGGTTACCAGGGAATTGGCCGTGGGTAATTTCCGAAGGGGCACAAAGTGGGCCAGTTTAGTGAGGTAGTCCACCACCACCCATACCACCGTATGGCCGCAGCTAGAAGGGAGATCGGTAATAAAGTCCATACTTATCTTCTCCCACGGACGTGACGGAGTTTTAATCGGGTTTAACCAACCACAGGGCCTACCGTGACTGGATTTAGACTGTGCACAAGTTTCACAGGCTGCGAGGTACTCCCTAACGTCCTTCCCTAAAGTTGGCCACCAAAAATTTCTCTCTACCTTCTCTCTTGTTACCTTGTAGCCTGGATGCCCGGCCCAAATAGAATCATGACAGTGCAACAGTACCTCTGGGACCAACACCGCAGGGACATATAGTTTGTTTCTGACCCAAATCAGCCCTTGCTGATCTCTGCGTGCTTCCTTCAGGGAATCTAACAAAAGTTGGGCCTCAGGGGAAGCTCCGTAAACCATTAGTTTTTTCCTTATGGAGCCCTCTTCCTCCACTTGGGTCAGTACCGAATTTGGGTGAAGGATTGGGGTTCCAGAGTAGTCGACCTTAGTTGCCGGGTAACCCAACCTGGATAATGTATCGGCCTTCCGATTGGTTGACCCGGGCCTAAATGAGATCGCGAAGTTGAACCTCGAGAAGAACAAGGCCCATCTCGCATGTCGCGGACCTTGGCAGCGTGCCTGTTTAAGGTATACTAGATTCTTGTGGTCTGTCCAAACCTCTATTTTCTCTAGCGCGCCCTCTAAATAGTGCCTCCACTTCGAGAAAGCTTCTCTAATGGCCAACAACTCTTTCTCGAGTACCGTGTAATTCTTCTCCGCTGGGGTTAACTTTCTAGAATGGTAGGCCACGGGTCGTAGTATTCCCTGTTCGTCTCGTTGGGATAGGACACAGCCTAGAGCTTCATCCGAAGCATCAGCTTCGACTATGAACCTTAAAGACTGGTTTGGTTGATTCAAAACAGGAGCCGAGCAAAACCGCGATTTCAAAGTTTCAAAGGCGAGCTGTCTCTCTGGAGTCCAGGAGAATTTTTCCCCCTTCCGCGTTAACTTGGAAATTGGGGCCACCAGTCTAGAAAAATCAGGAATGAAACGTCTATAAAAATTGGCAAAGCCTAGAAACTGTTGAACGGTCTTTACCGAATCCGGCGCCTCCCATCTAAGGATCGCAGAAATCTTCTCAGGGTCCATCTCCACTTTCTGAGGACGAAGGACATATCCCAAGTAGGAGACCTTCTGAGTGTGAAACTCACATTTCTCCAACTTGGCGTACAAAGAATTCTGTCTTAACCTGAGAAGAACTTCCTTTACTGCTTCCACGTGTTGTTGCAGGTCGGACGAGAAGATCAAAATATCATCTAGGTAAATAGCCAGCGTCCTCCCAATGAGGTCTTTAAAGATGTCAGTAATGAAAAACTGGAAAGCAGCAGGAGCATTAGTCAGGCCAAAGGGCATAACCAGATATTCATAATGGCCATATCTACACTTGAAGGCCGTTTTCCATTCGTCACCTTCACGGATTCTAATTAAGTTATACGCTCCCCGTAAATCCAATTTTGTAAACCACCTAGCGTCCTTAACAAAATCAAGGAGATCAGGGATGAGAGGCAAGGGGTAACGATTCTTTACGGTGACGTCATTAAGCTCACTATAGTCGATACAAGGTCGCAGCTCCCCAGACTTCTTGGGAACGAAGAATATGGGAGCGCCCGCCGGGGATTTAGATGGCCGAATGAACCCCTTCTTAAGATTCTCAGTAATGTACCTCTCCAATTCCTCGGCTTCGTTCAGCGAGAGGGAATAAATTTTCCCATGAGGAATTGGTGAGCCCGGAATTAGGTCGATCGGGCAATCATATGGCCGGTGTGGCGGAAGGCGCTCTGCATCCTTAGGGGAGAAGACATCTTCAAATTCTTTATACTCTTCCGGCAGTGCTCCCGCTGGAACGATAGAGTGGACCCCGGGGTTAGCGTTTGTAGTAAGACAATTAGGACAGTCTTTAGTGGTAAACGTTACACTCCGCTTCCTCCAGTCTATCTGAGGGTTGTGGTCTTCTAGCCAACGCATACCCACGATAAGTGGGTGATGGGGAGAGGTGATTAAATCAAACTGTATTTTCTCTATATGTCTCTGAATCTGCAGGATTATCTTCGTTGTCTTACGGGTCACCGGCCCGCAGGTCAGGGGTGACCCATCAATAGAACGAAGAATTTCAGGTTCTGTTTTTTCCTCTGTGGGCAATCCGAGCTGTTTCGCAAAGGTTATATCCATGTATATCCCAGGGGCGCCACAATCAATCAACAATGGATAAACTTGCTCCCCTAACAAGCCTGGGAACTGCGCAGGGAGTACTATAAACTTGGGCTCACGGGAACATCTAACGGGTAAATGGCAAGACAGAATTTCAGGGGGTGAAAAAGAAGGGCCCAAACCAGCTTCCCCTAAAGCTGACGGGCCTTCTAGTTTTCCGGCTCCCCAGGCGAGTGTGCATCTGAGACAGCCCGAGTAGCCTCCTCCGAGAGATTAGTTTCTTTGAGGGTAGACTCCGCGAAGGCCACTGGAGCGGTGCTTCTAGACAGTTTAACTAACTTGCATTCCCGCAACAAGTGTCCCGCCTGACCACTATACACGCAAAGGCCCCCTTGTGATATCGTTTCCTTTTGTCGGACAACAGAGGGCCTCTAGGCTCTGGCTCCTGCGGTTTGCTTTCATTAACAGCTTGCTTTTCACTAGTGGCACTTGCATTTCCCTGTGAACTTGCATAGAGGAAGTAGGATGCCTAGAACCTACAACTTGGATCTCTCCCACCTCTCCAACCTCCTTGTTCAATCTGAATGACCAATTCCTTCAACTCATTAACTGTGGCGGGCATGGGAAAAACCTATTGGAGCGCATCCTTCAGATCATCTTTCAAGCCCAACAGAAAAATAGAATATCTCGTCTCCTCGGGTCAGTTTAATTCGAAGGAAAGCTGCTGAAACTTGGTAATATAAGTAGCTAAGTGACAATTTCCCTGTTTTAAGTTAAAAAACTCAAAACCCTTAGATTGTGTTGAATAACGTTGTTTGAAAACTTGCTTAAATTTTTTTTCATTTCAATCTGTTTTTTATTAATTTCCAAATTGTTCATACACTTATTCATTATACACTTTCAACTTAACATTTTAACCACTTTCCCGTCTCCCCCTCCCTCCCTTCTATTCAATCACGTCTTCTCGTCAAAGTTCACCATAGTCATTCTCAAGGCTTTTCTTCTGAACCCATTGATCGTCTTATTTGTTTTAAAGTCCAAACATAGTCCTCATTGATCTAGGGCAGTAGTGAGACAAAGCATTATCCTTTATAAATTCAATAAATGGTCCCCAGGTGTCAAGAAATACCTCTCCTCTGTCATATATATTGCACGTTAATTTATCCATGAGCAATGTATTCCAACATTTTAATAACCACATTTCTTTCGACCAATTCTCTCCAAATTTCCAATATCTAGTTATTACCCCCTTCGCCGCTGACAATAGGTTCGTGATCAAGCGACCGGTAGTAGAGGAACTTGGATAAATGTTGCCTAGTGGTAGCCCTAAAGGCATAATCCCCGGATCCCAGGGGAACTCAACTCCCAGTATTATGCCAATATGTTCAGCAATCATTTCCCAAAACGCTTTCACTTTCTTACATTCCCACCACATATGCATAAATGTTCCCTCTGTGGGCATCCTCTCCAGCACCGGTCCGAATGCTTGGGGTTTATTCTATGTATTTTTTCAGGGGTCATCTGCCATCTAAGTAGCAATTTGTGGTTGCATTCTGCTATCTGTACACATATCAATGATTTAGCATGACGTCTCCAAATCCTTTCCCAGTCGTTCTCAGAAATCGATCTCCCTAGATCTTTTTCCCATTGGTCTTGATAATGCCATCGTACTGGGTTACCTGATTCTATCAAGATTCTGTAAATATCACTGATCATCCCTTTGGCCGACCCTTTCCCTGCAATCATCCTTTCAAATTCTGTAAGCTCTCTCGTGATTCCCTGTAAAACCTCTGGATGTCCTAACCAATGCCTCAATTGAAGATATCGTAATCTTTCGTTATCCCCTATATTAAAATCTAATTTGCATTGTGTAAAGCTTTTAATCATCTTTCTGGAAGTTACCATGTCCCTCCCCAAAACGCAGCCTCCTTTACGCCATATCTCAAACTTAGGTTCTGTACATCCCGGGATAAAATGTGGATTATTGTGCATGGGGATAAAAGGAGAAGGGTAAGATGATAGACCATATCTTTTCATTGCCCAATCCCAAGTCTTAAAAAACGTCCTTAAGGGTCCTTCTATATAAGCATTTCCATGTCTAAACCCTTGTTGTATCCAGGCTTGTGCTCACAATCTCCCCCTTACCAGTTCTTCTTCCATTTGGACCCACATTTTATCTGAGTCTAATCTTGACCAATTCCATAATATGCGAATTTGTGCCGCTACGTAATATTTAAACATATCTGGGCATGACATCCCTCCTTTGTTTCTCCTTCTGTATAATAGTTGTTTCCTAACTCTTGGATGTTTCCCACACCAGATAAACTTCATTATTAGTTGTTGGAGTTTCGTCAGGGCTTCTCTAGGTACCTCCACTGGCAAAGCTTGGAAATGGTAGAGCAACCTCGGGAGTATATTCATCTTAACCAGATTCATTCTCCCCATCCAAGACCAAGTTATATTTCCCCAATTTAGCAGATCTTCCTTTATTTTAAAAAAAAGTTTTGGGTAGTTAGCGTTATACGCCAACCTAACCTCTGTAGGTAACTTGATTCCTAGATAAGGGATGTACTCTTGCGCCCATTTGTATGGCACTTTCCCTGTTACCTCCTCTAATTCCTCCTTCTTCATTGATATGTTCAGAGCTTCCGATTTCTCATAGTTGATTTTAAACCCGGACATCTGTGAATATTCCTTGTGCACTTTCTGGAGGTGGTCTATGGATTCTGCTGGGTTCGCCAGTGATAATATAACATCATCGGCAAATAAGCTGATCTTATGTTGGGACTTACCTATTGAGATGCCTTGTATGTTGTGATTTGCCCTGATTGCTAAGGCTAGTGGTTCTAAAGTTAAAGCAAACAAAAGTGGTGACAACGGACACCCCTGTCTCGTGCCGCTTGTAAGCGTCAGGTACTCCGAAGTATCTCCATTTATCCTTATTTTAGCTTTGGGGAATCTATAGTTCGCTTCAATCATAGCTTGGAGCCTCTTTCCTAGACCTATTTACTGCAAGACTGCTCTAAGTAACTTCCATTCTACTCTATCAAAAGCTTTTTCCGCGTCCAGTGAAATCAGACATGAGGACTGGGGGGAATGTTTTACTTTTTCCAGTAGGTGGAATATCTTCCGAACATTATCAAAAGTATTCCTCCGCTGAATAAATCCTGTTTGGTCTGGATGTATTAAATTTGGCATTATCGTGTGTAATCTGTTGGCCAAGATTTTAGTGTACAGCTTTACATCTATGTTCAATAATGAGATCGGTCTATAGGAGCTGCAAATCGTGGGGTCTTTCCCCTGTTTATGTATAACCGTGATTGTAGCCTCTTGCATCGTAGGAGTTATTATTCCAGTGTCTGTAAATGAATTAAACACATCACACAAGATCGGAGCTAGGGTCCCTGCATATGTTCTATAAAAAAGGCCCGTAAACCCATCTGGCCCCGGACTTTTCCCTATTTTCAATTCTTTTATAACTGCCAATAATTCTTCAATGCTAATCGGTCTGTCTAGGTGTGTCGCCTCTTCTGGGGTCAGCGTTGGCATGGGATATGCTCTCAAAAAGCTATTTATTTTATCTTCATCAACTTTCTCTGATGTGTAGAGATTTTTATAGTAACATCTAAATGCCTCCTGTTTATCTCTTTCCGTCTTCATTAAATTGCCTGTCTCATCTTTTATTGAGGTTATAAAGCTTCTTTCTATTTTTGCTTTTAGTTTAGCAGCTAGCATACGGCTAGGTTTATCTCCCCATTCATAAAATCTCTGTTTCGATTTCAAAAGCTGTAGTTCTACCTTATCTGATAGTACCGTATTTAATTTCGTCTTCGCTTTATCCCATTCTCTTAGGGCTCTGAGTGATTTCTCCATTTTGTATTTCTGATGTTTATCTTGAACCTCCTTTGTTAAGCTTCCCACTAACACTTTCCTTTCTCTCGTACTTTGAATAGTCTGGGAGATAAAATGTCCCCGTAGTGTTGCTTTACATGCTTCCCACACCATCCCTTTGCTCACTTCCCCGTTGTCATTAACTGCTAGGTATTCGTGTAACAGTTTCTGAGTTTCTTCTTTCTTTACAGGATCTCTTAACAACCAATCATTCAATCTCCACTGTCCATTTCTATTTTGACCACGAATAGATTTCAGAGTGAGATACACTGGTGCATGGTCTGAGTACATTATAGCTCCTATTTCACAGCTTACTACTCTTTTTAGGAGTGTGTTATGTATTAAAAAATGATCTATTCTTGACGATGTCCTATGGACATGAGAACAATATGTATAGTCTTTCTGTGCTGGATGTAACTCCCTCCATATATCTATCAGGCCTTCATTTTGCAATTTTTGCTTCACATTTTTAGATAGCAATCCACTCGTGCTCGTCCCTTGGGATGATCTATCTATTGCAGCATCATAAACACAGTTTAGGTCACCTCCCAGTATCACATCTCCCTCCATAAAACCTTCCAATTTTACCAATACCATGTTTAAGAAATCATTTTGTCCCATGTTTGGAGCGTATATACTCCCTAATGTCATTAACTCACCTTGAACCATGCCTTTTACAAATATGAATCTCCCTAGTGGATCAACTACACAACCTTTTTCTTCGAAATGCATGCCAGAAGCTATTAATATTGCCACCCCCACCTTTTTACTCCTAGTGACTGATTGATATATCGAAGGATACCCTCGACAACTTAACAGATGTGAGTCACCTGATTTTAAGTGTGTTTCTTGTAGCAATGCAATATGTATTCCATCATTCTTCAACCCCATCCGTAGTTTCCCCCTTTTCCCCGGCGAGTTCAGCCCTTTTACATTTATAGAGCAACATCTAATTTCACCCATAGTCCCAAGTAAATCCCCTCATATGACCAGTGGCTAACAGTTCGACCCTCAAAACGATTGGCGTGATTATTTCCAACATCCTCATATTTTCTTTATCCCCCACCCTTACCTCCCCCCCTTCTACCACCCCCCCTTTACCAGTTCTCTTTGGTGTTACTGGTCCCAGATGTCCAGTTATCCGGCAAGAGTCCTTCCTTGCCCTTCTATTATCTGCCAATATTTCACCTTCCCCGGGTTACTTCTCCAAATCCATTATCTTTATATGCTATCATTTCTTAACAAAACATGTATCTCCCTTCTCCCTTTTAAGCCGTATTCGTTTCCTTTTCAGCATCCTGTCGGTCTTTTTTTTTATTTCTGCGTTTCCCCCGGTCTGTGGACCCGCCACTTTCCAGGGCCAAGGGATAGAACTGGATGTCCCCGCCGACTCCGTATCCGTCTCATCTCTTCTTCCAGTCACTTCAGGTGGCAGGAATTTATAGCTTTCTTCTAATGTCGTTATTGTCCTCTGTTTATTGTCCCACTGAAATTGGAGACCAAATGGATAGAGCCACCTATATCTAATCTTCTTTTCTTGGAGTGCCTCGGTGAGAGGTCTCATCGTGGCCCTTCTCAAAAGTGTTGTTGGGGCAACATCTTGGAATATGTGAACTTCTTGTTCCCCACTGTAGACATGCATCGCGTTCCTCGC
>JASANM010022209.1:0-13839 GCA_031753655.1 Desmognathus santeetlah | reverse complement strand
TAAAAAAAAAAAAAAAAACTTTTAAAAAGGAATCAAAAAAATGCATCTAAGGGAATATAATCAAGTCCTAGTGCTTTGTGTCGTTTTTAGTTTTTTAACACTATTTCCACCGCTTTTGTTAGGATTGATAAACTGGGCATGGATCCCGAACACCCCAAATTACTCTTCTGCAGATGTAAGGATGCACCCCCACTTGGCAAACTAAAGCACACTAAAATGATTCACCCATTGTTGCGGCAGGATGGAGGGTTCTCTTGGTCTACAGTTGTTTCTACCAGTCAGTATTTTGTGTACCATAAGCCAAAAATGCTTTGCATCTTCAGAGAGTGTGACCTCTTCAAAGGAGTTAATAAAAACCATCAGCTCTATGCTTAGCATCGTTTAATTGGTCTTTATAAATTTGGCAACATGAAATTATCAAATGCTGATCTCTAGGTCTGGTCTTTAATAAATTCTGCAAGTCATTTTATGCTTTTTTTACACCCATGGTCAAACCATTTTGCCTCCCTTATGGTGGCCTTAGGTGTGCTCTTAACTGTCTTTGAGAGCTGTTTCCTAACTCAACCAACATGGTAGATACAGTTGCAATCCTTAAAGCTCCCTCCACACATTCAATGTTTATAGCCGAGCAACCTTGCAGGGATGTTAAAAATACAAGTGCCTGACTACTATTTGGAGAGACCATTTGATGTGAGCCAAGTTATGTATGTGATTTTATAATTGAACAGTGTTTGAGGGTTGCCAACCACATCCCTTGACCATTATTGTTTTTAGTAATAAGCTAAAATCATCACTATCAGTTCTCTCTCAGATGTCCAGATGTTCGAACCAAGTACACAAATTTCCGGAGGCTATTCTAAAACCATGTGTACAATAGTTGTGTCCTATGGGTGGGCTCGGCAGGAATATCCCCAACTATCCTGCTACTAAGAGAGTGCAACCCTTGTGACTCAAAGTTAAACAATTTTACCCTGGCTTTATTGCTGTGCAAGGCCCCCTGCCCCCACTGCATTGGTAACATTCTAGACCACTTTAAATGTAGAATCATGAGAGTTTAACTTGGATCAACCAATTTGAGTTCCAATCACCTACAACTAAACCTTCAACCACATCTATCAAACATATTCCCAGCTTTATTTATCACTTTGAACTCAGCCATCTAGTTTTTACACTTGGGGCTCTCTCCTTTATTTTAATTCTCCAGTGGCCCTCTGAGCTCTTTAACTTTGTGGATCTGTGCATTGTATTGTTTTGTGGTTTGAAGCCAATGCAATAATCGCCATATATAAAAGTTGGAAATGAATAAATACATGTAAATCCATGCAGATGCTGCAATTGTTCCTATGCTTCATTTAGTGCGAAGAAAAAATATTAGGAACTGAATAGGCAGCAGCTAATCTATACAGTCACACATTTAACTACCCCATGCACAAACTATTTAGCAAAATATTTGCAGTCCAGAAGAAACACATACTGCGCAGGCAGCTATAAGTAAACTATTGCTATTGACGTACAACAGCATTCTAACGATTCGGGGTCTAGCTACAGTGTACTAATTTAGAACTAAAGAAACAAAAGGACGATACACTCACTTCTTCCTCTTCGCTGTCATAGGTTCTACAGTAACACCGGGTGAGTTGGGTTTCATTCCTAAAGTCACAAAGGGGTCACACCAGTGGGAGCATAGCTACATTTACTAATGTGAAATGGTTGAATGCGTTCAAATTTGGACGGTTAGAAAAACAGATTTTTTTAGAGGCTTGTGTTAAAATTAATGCCAACTCATTGCCTTCTAAATTTCATGTTATTATTGTCTGTTTCTGTCGGATACTAAAATTCATTTGCAGGAATGGCCTGTCCTAACGTAAAAAATATTGAAATAGTTCTTCATGAAATGCGTACTGATTACAGCGGTGACTTTTAGCTATAAAGATTCCCAGTTTTACGTTGATTTTACAATGGCAAAATAACCATATTTGTACCAAATTAGGAAAATGCGCTTATTGCTGATTTTACTTCTGTATTGTAACCAGTATAACAAATACAGACAGGCCATCCGAAAGAACATGTATTTATAAATAAAAAGTACAAATTTAGCATATCAGAAAAATATGGAAATGTAGATAAGGAATGAGCCTAATGTCAACTGTATGAATCTGCCTGCAGTTAATGAGCACCATAAATGGAATAGTGACCCCGGCTTTTAATCAGGGGTTACAGATGGTGCTAAGATGGGAGGGCGGGGAGAGGCAATACAAATTGGGGAGCTTAATAGCTGGATCACAGGGGTTAACTCAGAGCACCAAAGGGCTAATTCCTACAATGGGCCTACTGGCCGACTCTGCTTATCACAAACTGTCAATTAAGGCTACCAAACTTTAAATATGCACAACAAACCTCACAACCTTGGTCCCAAGTATGCTTGCAATCTCACACCGGCCATTCACAGCTTTTCAAACTAGTCATTCAGTCAAACAGACATCTCTAGGCAAACTGACTAGGAATAGTGTGTGTGTGTGTGTGTGTGTGTGTGTGTGTGTGTGTGTGTATATATACTCAAAAAAAGAGCAACGGCCCGGGAAGCAGTTATTTTGAGGAACTCCTTGCGATGTGCAAAATTACAGCAAACATTTATTTAAACTGTTGGCCATATAAGACCGCACAAAGCTTTGCCAAAACATTCCTTGAATGAGGACATGGGTAAAGACAACCATGTAAATATGAAAATGTCCAATTTATAAAAAAAAAAAGCAAAGATATAGCAATAAAAACATCAAAATGTTACAAAAAATTCAAGAAACATTGTCCATGAAGAAAAGGGGTCCACAGTATAAGGGTAACACAGATTGAAAAACCCCTCTTTCACCCCAGCTCAAACACCGGCACGAATATTCCAACGGCGAAGTCTGTGAAAACTCTTGGAGTTTATTTGGATTCTGGCTTGACCATGTGTAATCACGTTTTAAAAGTTAAATCTGCTTGTGCTTATATTATTAAGCTTTTAAATCAAATACGTAATTTCCTTTCTAAAAAGAACATGGCGATGGTGGCTGGTGCACTGGTCAATTCGAGAATTGACTATTGCAACAGCTTGATGACTGGCTCTGATAATAAGGCCATTAACATCTTACAAGTGGTACAGAATAATGCGGTGCATGCTGTTACGGGTATCTCACGGCATGACCATGTTTCTGCTGCTAGGAGAGACCTGCACTGGCTCCCGGTTAAGCAGTGTATCAATTTTAAAATTGGAACCCTTGCTTATAAAAAGCTTGCATCAGGATGCTCCGGCCTATTTGATGGACTCAATTCAACTGCATAATCCTGGTCGCACACTAAGATCATCCAGTGAGACTCTGATCTCTCCACCTCGTTTTAAACTTCAAACATTCGGAGGCAGACTGTTCCCAGTGCAAGCGGCGGCTGTCTGGAACAAACTTCCTCCCATAATGAGGAATTGCAAGACACTTGATTGTTTTAGGAAGGAGTTAAAAACAGTTTTGTTTGCCGGTGTAACTTGAGTGATTATGCCTGAGCTTGACTACCCTGTGTATATATTGGCTTTCCATACTGGATCTTCTTGATTACGCTTTGATTTGATAACAGAGTGCACTGAGGCCTGTGGGCGATGTGCATGTAAAACCATTATATTCATTCATGTGCAACTCTCTGATTCAGCTGTCCCATTGTAAATAGTTTAATTGCATAATTTCTTTCCTACGAGCGGAGGAGCGCCTCGGTCCCAGCCCAGAAATCTAAGTAGTCCAATTTTCTAGTGAATATTCCCCAACAGGTGGTAGCGCTGTACCTTCTGTTTAAGATATTCAGGGCCAGAATCCTGTAGTGCCTAGAGAACCACACAAAGAACATTGAACTGGATGCAAGACTGTACAGGCAGTCAGTGAATGCGGAAGTGTGGAAGAGATGTGGCTATGTTTGGATAAGCCCATAACCAGGCGAACCACTGTATTTTGATGAATGTGGAGCCGGAAGATGAATTCCTCAGGCTGAGCAAGAAATTGGGCATTGAAATCAATCATCCAGACTGCCATTCAGAGCTACTGACCACAACAGGATGGAGGTGAATAGGGAGGAAGGGCAAGACTTTTATCAGCAGCTGAGCCAGATTTGTAAACCATGGTTATTTGGATTTCAGGAGACGAGGTTAAGGTTGTATGAAAGCCAAGGCTTTTGACTGCTTTTGTGAGGATAGGAGGAGACCCAATAGAAGGCCAGAAATAAGAAAAGCAACACTGAAACAGGAGTGGGACCTACCACAGGAGTTTTGTTTATGGACAATTAAACTCAGCCAGTACCCAATGGCTCCAAGTCACTCCTGAAATCATGTAGACATCTCAGCACAATTCAGGTCAAGCCTATAGCAGGTGTGTTGGCCTAGGAGTGGAAGTTAAAGCCATAGAACTGGATAAGCTCATGTTAAAGCGTGCATATATAGATTCAATAGAAAAGGAGAGGGTGCTGAGCCCTGTGGAACCCCACACTTGATTGGGGTGGGACTGAGTGGAAAGAAGAGAGTTTGTTCAGAAAGGAAAATGTAAAACCAGTCACAGTGATGCCTGAATCTGGTTTTGCAGGCCATATTGTCAATAGCCAATATGTCAAGCATTATCAGCCCTCTGCCTCATCCCTGATCCCCCAATAAGGGTGAGGTGATCATCAGGAAGGACGGTCTCCTTACCCCTCAGTGGACAAAAATCTAACAGATGGTGATCCAGAATGTTAGATTTGCAGAAGGCCCTTAGTTAAAAGTGACCAGGGCCTTCAGAAGTTTTGCTAAAAACAGGAGGGAGATGGGGTAAGAAATAAGGGTGACTTTTTTTTTTTTAAGAGGTGAAGGTGTTTAGATGTCAAGTCATCCAACTGTGGTTTATTGCTTGCTATGGTGAGAGACCAATATTGATGTGAATGCAAAGAGGAATAGGATGGCAAGAGGAATCCGATTTCATCTTACAAACCTCTGCGTATGTGTATGGACAGACTAGAATTGGAAAGACCAATACACCAGAGAGTCTGGGAGGCATGGACTATGTTACAATGGACATGAAACTATGAGCCTTTAGGAAAATCTTTCAGGGTGCAGAAGAGGTGAAGGGAAGGAATTACATTTTCACAGCCATTTGACTTGAAATTTACAGTAGATCCATTCAGGACATGTTGGTGAGCAAACTAGAGAGAAACACAGAATATGACCTAGAGCGAGAACCCTCCCAGTGATGCGCTTCATGTATCAAATCGATTATATCCCCATTTCTTTTCAGAAAAGAATGTGTACAAACTCATACATGCTGCAAAGACTAACCGCTTCATCGCTAATATGGCTCTTAATGATCCTCTCATAGTCAGTGTTTTCCAACTTAAAAATTTAAAAATTGATTTTGAAATAAGACCAGGAATTCAAAGATCATATCCATCCTGAGTCTAATAGACCTGGCAGGTAGTGAACACCTTGACAGATCGCTAATCAAATGTGACTGGCTTTGAGAGACCTCGGCCTAGTATTTACATTGTTGTCCAGTAAGGACCTGTCCCGACACTCAAGCCATCGGTGTATCACATATATGCACCAAAATGCTTGAATTTCATAATCCACATTGTTATTTTGTTACTAGCTATGAGTAATATACCACAAAATTACTTGAATACAACTCAGTATCCTTCCTGTTTGTTGGATGGATTGAAATTAACTTGATAAGGTGTGACATTGTGTTAAAAAAAGTGCAGGCAAAATGCGAAGTATGAAAAAAAACTATTACCAAAGCACTTGTACAGGTCACCGGTTTATTTGACTGCATGTTGTATTGCTAAAATAATACTTCCAAATCTAATTTGATTCTTTGATAGTAATGATCATGATAGTGTATCTATCTGCAAAGAGGGCGACAACTAAGCAGCAGCGTAAATACTGTATTATCAAGCATAGGTGTCATGGTCTGTTTAAAGACCCCTCTCTGCACACTGTTAGTTGATGCAAACACCGATCATGGCAAACCATCATTGTAGTGCAGATGGTTACAGATGGTGTTCATGTACACTGTTTACCTTTTTAAAAATCAAAGGCTTCAATGTGAAAGCAAAATAGGAACTAGCTCTGTCTGACAAACCGCTATAGAAGCTAGATAATACGCTGGAAATACGTGGATCCGCAATGTGGATGAGATCCATGTTGCACCTAGTTGATGAGCGTGCTACGTAGGTAGTATGCAGAAAAATGTAACCTACGGTTCTAACTCCTGCAAAACAATCATGAAATGTGACATTTGTAGTGCAATTGTCACCCTTGACAAATGACTCATTCCAACTGTTTTCCAGAGGAACTAAGTTCCATTAATCTCATTCATTGATGAGCATTAAAACTAAACAATGTTGATATCATCCGGGTTGATAAAAAACCATGTTAACAACTGACCCTCACATTCTCGCCCATTCAGCAGACTTCAGTTTTGCTGTTGGCCAGTGGGAACGGCTGAAAGCAATGGCTGCCACCACGACGCAGTGAGAGAGGGCTGATTCTCCAAAGAACTGCCTCAATATCTGAGTGGTGGAAGTGTGGTCTCACCGGTACTACATTCAGGGCAGAGTGAAACATTAGTTATAAAAGGTCGGAGCACAGCTAATCTTTCTATCCCATGCTGTAATTATTAAATATTATGTCAAACTATCATTAGGAGCCAATTACGAGTTAAGTGGTAAATAAACCATAAATGTGTCTGTAAAACAGTTTTACAGACAGTTTTCATTTACCACCCAAATCGTAATCACGGCCTAGATGTGCAGGTGTAATTTATTTTGAGACGGGTGTCATTCACCTCTGAAGTATGCTTATCTGGTTGTCCTGCGGATGAAGGTATACCAGGTTGCAAAAGACTAAAGAAAAGATGATCTGATAGTTTTCCACCCGTCACGGCTATAAAATGCTTAAATATGTCACCTTTGAATGCAAGAGTGCCATGCAGAGTTTTGAAGACTGCAGTCTGAGGACATTTAGGCATGAATGGTCACCATTTATCAGGGTTTGTAGTTGCCATTTTGAAAAGCAAATATTTAAAAATCACCACTTTCTCTTATTTATGCTTTTAAAATGGTGTCTATACAAGTGAATCTAAATTAATGAATTTCTCAGATCTGTTTAACAATCTGCAATACAGAAACCTACCATATTCATTAAAACATTTTTTTAAACTTTTGCTCTCTTTATTTAAAACTGAATACACCAGTTATCATGCAACAAAAGCATGCTATTATATACACACACCACAGGTATCCAGTGACTGCCAGTCTTAACTGGTCAGGCTGTTCCAAATTCAAAGCAGGCTGGTGGGAAATGCATGAAAGTACAGTAATCACATGGAATCGGAGTTACTAATAATTAGAAAATTTGTAGAAAATAGAGTAGGGGGGTCCTAAAGAATTAAGAGCAAGGCAAAGTTTATTGGTACACAGTGATAAGGTATATGGTATTGATTTTGGTTGGTGGCTGGACAGACATTAGTAAAAGTTTGTATACAGAAGGCTCCAAGTTCCCTATTGCAAGGAATATAGTTGACCTCTTGCTTTGTATAGGCTGATGCAGACTTTATAGCCATCAAGATGATGAATAACGTGAACATAATTCAAAAGTCTGACACCTGGGCATCATACAGTTCGGTCAACAGTTGCAGCTGTTCCTCTATGCTGTAAATATCCAATGGCCGGGGGGGAAAGATTTTTACATGGGTTGTCTTGAATTATGCAGTAAGAGGACCTAGTCATGGTACACTGTGCATAACCTAACCGTGGCAACAATCCAGACAGTATCTTTCAGGTGGAGGAATGTTTTGTACAGTCTGGGATTCTGTACAACGCCCTTTAATTGACCAACTGGTGGTTTTTCTAAGAGAAACTTTAGTGCTAGTGTTCATCTTCATCAGGATTTGACATGGAAGATTCACTTGTGGAAAGATGAACATAGAAAGATAGATATATATTTATGATCTAAACTGTCAGTAATTAAAGGAAGATTACCCTTCACCTTTTTAAACATGTATAAGCAACCATCAGACTATGTAGGGGTTTCTGCTATCTGATTTTTGTTCAAACATGTCTTTATTTTGCTTTTCAGCATAAACAAGGTAACATATGTGCAAACTGTGACATTAACAAATTTAAAAGGAAAGAAAAGTAAAATACAAAACTTATATCATACTGAAAATAACAGCCATCCTTTTACTTGAAAACTAAGTTTTAGAAAGACACAAGTTCTCACAATAGCACTTTTTCTCTTGTTCCTTCAGTACTTTGATGTAGTCAACCTCACCTATATCGCTCATGTATTTTACCAGCCATCGGGATTGCAACTCACAAACCTGTCTACAGGACATAATTAGATGAAAGGCGTCATCTGTATGAGGGGAGATATCTTTGCAAAATTCGCACATATCATTAAAAGAGACTTGATCTTTAAAATGAGATATGTAGCTTTTGGTAGGTAAAGGATTCAAGTGTAGTTTACAAAATATGCGCATAATTTTATACGAGGGGCAACTCAAATAATAAGCTTCAGTTTGCACATGACTCTTTGCAATCACAAAATGTTGGAGGGATTGCAATTCAGTGCATCAAGTGATGCATTTAGAGAAATTATGTACAAAAATAAGCTCTTTATAATTGAGCGCTGGGAGGAGAAATCTTACGGCCTGGTTACTGGAGGAATGAATAGAAACCTTGATATTTTGAAGGATTGATAGTACATAGGCAGCCCAGGGGAATTTCTCTGGTTTATTAAGGGCTTCTAGCATGCATAGTTTAGCAAGCGAATTATTCTGTGCGTCTAGGGTTTTGTGGACATATTTTATTACGCGGGTTTCAGCCGCAGTGTTTATATTTGAGATACCCAAGTCCAAAATCTGAGCTTCCACAGGGGTTGCTCTAGGGAGCCCCAGTTGGGTACGCCAAAAAAATCCTTCCCATATTTTCATGAGTTTGCATGCAGAATAGCCCCAGACCTCAGTCCCATATAAAATCGTACCCAGCCACTTTGACTGGTGCAGAGTTATTATGGGAGTTATATTAGAGATCGTTAAAGCTTGCTTTATTTTGAAAATTGCCCCGGTCAGGCTGTTGCCTTTAGTCCTTAATTTATCAAGGTGATCATTCCAGAGGCCATTTTTGGCAATAATAATGCCCAAATAGGAGTAGTTGTTTACACATTCAAGGGTACCTTCCTTGACCTCCAATGGTTTTTGCAAGGCTTTCCTCCCTACTCCCATGACTCTGGATTTTTTAAAGTTTACCTTTAACTCGTTTTCAGCTGAATAAGACAGCAGTTTGGAGAATGAGGATTGTCGTCCCATTGGGGGAGAAATCCATGAGAATCAGGTCATCAACGTAGACCATTGCATGAATGGCAACGTTATTAATTTTTGGCGGTATACAGCAAGGGGAAAGAATAAATTGAAATATATCTAAAGTGAATAAATTAAAAATAATCGGGGCCAATACACACCCTTGCTTTAATCCAACAGAAGTATTGATTTTTTGCGGATTTGTACCCACATGTCGGTGTACAGTAGGGCAATTAGTTTTACCAGTGGTGCATCGATTCCCAGTTTCAAGAGTTACTGCCAAGCTTTTTCTCGCGGAATGGAATCGAAAGCCTTCTCATAATCAATGAAGGCTAAATAGAGTGGGTATTTTTTTGACCTAGTGGATTTGTTTATAATGGTGTCTAGACAAAGAATATTATCAGTTGTGGAAAAGCCTTTGCGAAATCCAGTTTTATACGGGAGCCAGATCTTTTTTCCTCACACCATGACTCGAGATCTTCTAGTAAAGTTTTTGCAAATATTTTACCAGGAGTATCTAGCAAAGCTAGTAATCTGTAGTTGGAGGGATCTGAGTGCAGACCCTTCTTATATAAGGGAAAAAGTATTGAGCCCCTCCAAGATTCAGGAATAATTGAAAATCTGTAACTAAAATTAAATGTAGGGGTGAGAATAAATGACCATAATGCCGGGAAAAATTTAAAACAAAATGCGCTCAAACCGTCTGGGCCGGCCACTCTAGATGGATTTAATGAGTGGATAAGACATTCGACAGCCAAAGCTGAGGCTGTTTTATCTGAAGTGGGAAGAGTTGTTGCATAATGAGAGACCGGCCTGGAGCCGGAAGGGTTGTAAAGCATATTTATAAAATCAGACCAATCCTTTTCAGGAATATTAGCAGACAGAGAGCATGAGTTACTAAAAGAAAGGGCTTTATTGACTACGCCCCAAAAGGCTTTCAGATCATGAGATTCTAGGTAATTAACCAGTTTCTCAGTTTCCAAATCTTTGTGATTTTATTTTTTTGCAATAAGCTTCTGATAGTCTTTTTTAAGTCTAAGATGTGCTTCTTTGTCTGCCATGGTACGATTCTGAGAGTTATGTCTGGACAACCAGACTTGTTTTCTCATAGCTTTACATTCCGAATCAAACCAAATTTTCACATTTGGGGGTTCGACTACGAATTTAGGTGTAAAGCTTTGTGATCGAATTAAAGTTTGCCGTACATTTTCCATTATTAGATCATAACCAATCAGAGGAGGCATATCGCTGAGCTGCAGGTATTCCATTAGCGCCATCAGAATAATTTCATAATCATTTAAAACTTCTGGGGTTGTATTCACTCTTGATCTATTTTTAATTACCACAGTAGATGTTTTGGATTCTGTGGAGTGCTTGTTAGGAATCCTGTACATAGAACCCCCTTAACACGCAGGCCTCACGGCAGACCTCCTTCAGTCCACTTGTACCCACGGGGCCGGCGTCCTCAACGACCCTGGTCATTTCAGCAGAGATATAGTTTACGTCCTGGACTGTGGTGAGAACGCTCGCAGGTAGCCGGTTTCGGCAATACGGGACTCGAACTACAACTATGGCCGCCCTTGTTTGTTAGCGGTAGTCCTTCTTCTCTGTTGATTCTTATGGCTGTGTTAATTGAGGCCGGGCTTCCTTTATAAGGAAGACGCCGACGTGTGCAATTCGCTTGCGCCCAACAAGCGGACCTCGTCTGTGCTTCGTTGTGTTTCCTGAGATTCTGCTGCTACGTGTTACGCTAAGTTCCTGCCTGTCCCTGACCATTCTGTTGCCTTATCCTAGTCTGTTTAGTCTCTGCTGGTATTTTGGACCCTTGGCTTTTCCTTGTGACTACTCTCTTGCCTCGCCCTCGTTACCTTTACCGCCCGGTTTGTTATTGACTCCTGCCTGCTTATCGGATATTCTTGTCTCTGCCCTTTTTGTACCTTTTGCTCGTCTGGATTCTGACCATTGCCTCCTCCCTGGATTGTTACGCCTGTTCCTCTGATTTTGGTTTGTCCTCCTGGTTTCTACCCTGCCTGTGTATTACCTTGCTCTGGTATTTAGGGAAAGATTGGTTTCCTCCAGGTCCTGCACTTTATCTGCGTGTGTGTTAGAACACGCCTCCCATACCATCTGTGGAAGAGTGCGCCATTCTGTGGACCTATTCAACCTGCACCCGGTATAGAGCATCTAGGGGGTTACTTATTGGTGAGCGTGTGTTCTCTATCACAGTCTAGAACCATTGAGCAGTTCATTCCCAGCTCTGACACTATCTTATACATATTTGTGATTTTGTCTTTCAGGTGCAGCGCCACAAGGAATAACACCACTGGGCCTTGTGGGCCCCCTTTTTCATCCGGCTGCCGGTGTAGTTGTTTTTACTACACGGCAGAGGGAGGAGCAAGGGAAGCCTCTACGCATCGCCACGAAGAGAAGTGCTTGGAGTCCAACAGGAAGGTGTTGGCTTTGACTCTGCTAAAAGAACTTGAAGCTATAATTAAAGAACGTAATCTGCTAAATTACACTCAAGCAGGATTCCGCTCTACAAGCTCCACTCTTGATCATTGCGCCACTTTGGCCTTAACAATTGATAAATACTCTAAAGAAAAGAAGGGCATTATATTTGCATGTTTTGTGGATTACACAAAGGCTTTCGACCTGGTCCCACGCAATCTTTTGTGGAGGAAATTATTACAACTGGGATTACCTTATCACTTAGTGGGAATGATTGCTCTCTTGCATAATAACACCTGGGTCAAAGTTCGATGGGGCAGTAAAGGAGAGCTCTCAAAAAAAAAAAATACCATCAATGGGCTAAAACAGGGGTGCCGTACTTGCCCCCTGTCTTTTTAACCTGTTTGTGAGCGACCTTGAATGCCACCTGCAAGCTGCTGGAGGAGATCCCCCCGTATCGGCGATTACTCATTTAACTCTTTGAGTTATGCCGATGATACGGTTATTTTAGATCTCACGCCAGCTGGTCTCAGGAAAAAACTGCACGCTCTAGAAGAGTACTCAAAAAATAATGAAATGATCATTAACCTTACCAAGACTAAAGTACTTTATTTCACTAATAAACAAAAGATCCCGAACTTGAATTGGTCCCTCTCAACTGGCCCTATTGAACGAGTTAGCAAATATACTTATTTAGGCTTGCTTTTTTCTGCCCGTGGTAATTGGTATGAGCATTTGAATAACATTCGAGTAAAGCACTCTCTGATTACCAACGCTTTGGTCAAACTGTATGCCTCCGGATACATCATGAAAATCGAAACCCTGTGCAGTCTTTACAAATCCAAATATAGAAATTGCATATTATACGGAGCAGAAGTCTGGGGCAACTTCCACCTTGGCGAGCTTAATCAAATGGAGGGCTCTTTTTGGAAGCGAATGTTGGCATTACCTTCTTCTATTCCAATTGAAGGTCTGTTATTAGACCTAGATTTGTATAGTCTGGCCGATGAAGTAGCAAAAAAAACATACTTATATACACTGAAATCATGGAATCGTAATGGTGATAACTCTTTAATCCATAATTGTGTCAAGGAAGCTTTTCTTTTTCCAAAAATGTATGGTTTATCCTCCACAGTCATCAAAATTGCACAGACTTATAAACTACCTCACTTTTGGTCAGATACCCAACTGTCATCATTCCCTTCGAAAAGTAGCACTGTAGAAAGAATCTCTGTGAGCTCATGTGCGAGACTTCACACTGCTATTCTAACTAAATCGACACTTACCTTATATCGTACCATCAAAACACATAAGGAGATGTTCCCATTATTCTTGCATGAGATCCCAAGACCGGTTGTCAGAGTCCTGCTTAAACTGAGATATGGGATCTTACCCTGTAATAGTTTCGTATTAGCATGGACAGGAATACCTAAAAATATGCGCTATTGTCAGCAATGTCCATTTATTATTGATGATATTGGTCATGTTTTCAATTGTTCCTTTTTATTATTTCTACAAAGAGAGTGGCTAACTAAATATACAAGAGATGGAAGAACAGATTTACATTTGATTATGACTGAATCTGAAATGACAGATTTAATTCGTATCTACATATATTTGAAGAAATGTTTTTCCAGTCGCAATGTCAAATTGTAACCTTAATTTTACTGTAGATGAATATTTGCTATTTCCTTTTGGTTTTATATTGCTACCTGTATCATCTTGTAAGACTGAAATAATGTCTAAATAAAGATGGGAAAATTTAAAAAAAAAAAAAAAGAAGAAGAGCCACATGAAAAACCGAGTGAATCCTCAGGTCCTGGGGAAGATCTAACTTCATGGCCACTTCAGATATTTTCTGAAGCACTGCAAACGGACCAATATGCCGGGGTTTGAATTTAGGACTCCCCAGCATCTTGATATTAGCAGTCGATAGCCAAACCATGTCACCAACTTCATAGTTGGGTACAGGCGATCGACGCTTATCCGCCTGAGCCTTCATCGTGGCTCTGGACTGAACCAGATTCGCCTGGAGCCAAACCACTCGTGC
>JASANM010011148.1:0-14015 GCA_031753655.1 Desmognathus santeetlah | reverse complement strand
CTGGGGGCACCTACCCCCATTTATTTATTTATTTTGCCCCCCTGGGTGAGGGGGCAGGTCCAGACCCCCCCTCACCCGTATAACAAAATAAATCCTCGTTCTCTAGTGGCTTACCCACTGCAGGATCCTTATTGTGGATCCTGCCGTGGGGGAGGGGCCCTCCAGGCACAGCTGAATATCAGCTGTGCATAATTTGTCTATCCTTTGTAAAAAATACAAAGGATAGACAAATTATGAGAGGTTTAACATCACAGTACTTACATTTCTGATGCAAGTGCCCTCGTTTTCCCCATCCTGAATCTTGCCCTGAGGATAATGAGACCTACTGGCAGGATTTGCAAGCTTCACCCAGACTTCATGCCTCCACCAGTCTCAGGTACCACCCAAGCAATCTCATCCCTTCCGATATCAGTCTCCTTAACAATTCCTGTGGTTCCATTCTCAACAGCCCTGCTCTCAACAATTTCTCTCAGGGTTCCGACTTCACTTTATCTACTGTCAAAGACATTGCTGATTAGATTTTTTTATGGCTTAGGTGGTTGAGACTGCTTTTTCCTTTTCTCAAATCATGGCTGCTGCTATTGGCAGGCACCAACCTTCCCCTCATGGCTCTTAATGTGGAGACCCATGGTGTCATTTGGTAGTTTGTCTTTCGGCTCCTGGCTACTCCTCCTTGGTACTTTCGGCCTTGGTGGGCGGACTAGCTCCCTCCCCTCCATTACCGTTGTATTACGAGAGATATACCGACATAAAAATGTGTGTATATATGTCGGTAATAGACCACACACTCTCTTCCCAGGAGGAGACAGACACATACACGCGATTACAGATTATCCCACACCGTGCAGTAGAAAGTGAACAGAGTTAGCGAGAAAACGAGCAGCTGTCCGTTTCGCCCTTCCAGATGGGGCTCATCAGTGGAATAAAAATGTTGGTAGTACTGTGAAAATTAACAGCTATGTAGCTGTCATTAATTTTCTAAATTCACCCCTGATGCCCTCTAACATGAGGGTTTACACAGGCGTGAATCAATTAGGCCCCAGGATGGTTTGGGGAGAATTGATAGTTTCCCTCCAGCCCTTATAAAAGTGCTTTATTGGCATTTTTAGAGGACTGGAGGGTAAATGCAGGATGACAAATAGAATTTTTTATCTAGCATTTACCGACATTTCTTAGTTAAAAATGTGGGTATTGGTAGAAATATCGTTGTTACCGACATATTTACTGATATGGACATATTTAACTTATAATCGGGCGATAACCTGATTGCCGAATTTGTTGGTAGCACCGATATTTGGTGCTACCGCCATTTTTGTCGACAAACTCGTAATAAGGGCCTTATTGTTGCATAGGGCACTTGACCTGCAGAAATGCAGCCTGCTGTCGCCAGTTGTTTCATGATGGCATAAGCGATTCAAAGTAATCTCTTGTATGTGTGATTGACAATAGATAGGGTGCTGCATTCTATGGCTGTCAGAGTTACTCTCCATGGGCCTAGCTGGCTAACGTCCTTAACATTTTCTGTATAACAAACTTCTGATCAAGCCCTTTGAAGAGTTTCGTCTCTTTGACACTAAGGTAGATGGGGTCACTACTTGGGTCTATCTGGGCTGCAAAACCTACTCCCTTGGGCTCAGATCACGACCTGTGTGGGGATTCCCATCTGGGTAGACCAGACAGGAATTCCCGCACACGATCACGATTGCGTTAGACTGCCTAACACTTGCTTCACTCAAGGGTTAGGGGGCTGTGACACCTACTGCATGCCATCTTATCGTGATCGGGTCCTCAGTCTTGGCAGAGGGGTCAAGTACAATCCTACTATTCCAGTGCCCAGTTCAGGTTTCCCCTCCAGCAGCAGCAGTAGACCAATTTACCGCTTCCTTCTACAGTGAAGAACTGGGGTCACCGATGTGGCTCATTTTCTGCAGGGTTATTAGAGACCCTGATGCCATTTCCTCCATTTACCCCCAGCAAATAGAGGGTCGGGTGGGTGGGGGCTTCCTCCCTCCCTGGAATACATCAACTCAGTCTAATGGGCCCTTCATTCTGTTAGTATGTACTGTCTGCGACAGGTGGGAGCCATCTCTGTCCCCACTCCCCTGTCCTTCAAAAGACAAGGTGTGCCTATCCATTCTAAAGGAGAACATCTCTTCTTTGTTAGTCCTTATACTCCTTGAAGGACAGAGACCTTGTGTCTATTTGGACCTCCATTGACGCAGCAGTGGCTGTTGACCACTACCACTTTTCTGTTCTGTTTTTCAGCATCACCTGAACCAGTCTTGTCTTCCTCAAGATTATGCCGCTCATGACAAGTCAGGCTTTCTGTGTTTCTGTACCTAGATGACTGGCTCATCCAATCAAAATCCAGAGCCTTAGTGGGGTATCATCTGGCCCAGATGTTCAGCCTCTTTCACTCACTGGGCTTTGTTCTGAATCTGAAGAAGTCACACCTGCTCCCTTGTTTATCATTCAGAACACATTTAAGATGCTGCTGTGCTTGTAGGGGGGTGGGGGGAGCAATCAATTTTTCGAGGCTTTTTGTTTTTTGTACCTCTTAGATCTCAAAGCCTTATACATTTGACTGGGTTTCTTGGCTTGCTGCGGATTTAGACCTCTGCAGAGGTGCCTGACTTAACCTCATTCAGTGTCCATCTTTGATGGTGGGAGTACAAGAAGAATCTTCTGAGGGGTGAGCCATCCCTTCTGCCTCCCCTTTAGTTGATATTGATGACCGATTTATTGCTCTCTGACCGGGCACAACTGAGACCTCTAAGCCAGTACTCTATGATTACTTCTGGAGGCTTCACACCATATCAATCTGTTGGAGCTTCGCGCTATTCCTTCCCATGATGCAGGGCAGATCTGTGCTGAAGCCATACATTACCTGAACACAGAGCATGTGAAGACGCTGTGTGCGGGAGGCCCGCCTGCTGTAGGAATCAACCCACTGACATCTGGTTGATCTCTGAGCCACCCACCAAGTGGTGAAGAACAATTTTCTGTCCGATTCATTTAGCCTGCTCTCCTTTGTCTCTCACAAATGGGGAGCTGAATCAGTGGGGATTCCCAGAAAAGAATGTTTGCCACTTCGGAGAACCGAAAGTGCAAAGCACATTGTTGCAAGATGGTTTTGCTTTAGGGACACTGGGGATGCATTCATCCTACCTTAGTACTTGGGTCTTGTGTACACTTTCTCCTCTCTGCCTCTGATGCCCGCAGTGATCACATGCCTCAAGACATTCAAGTGCACCATGATTTTGACTGCACCAGATTGGTGCATGAGCACTTGGTTCCCAGAACTTCTGGACATGAGACTGGTGCCCCCTATTTGGCTGCTTTCATGTGAGCTTATGTGGTGTTGTGAGTGAAAAAATATTTCTTATCACAAGTGGTTTCTGATTTCCATGTTTCACACAAAATTGACAGTGTAGAAACAGCTCTACACTTCCACCGACCCGTACCCTCAAAAAGAGGTGTCTGTTCAAGCAGAACTCCTCAGTCCTGGAGATGTAAAATCTTAAAGCTTTTGTGAAAATGCTCTTCAACTTTGCAAGGGTAAAGAGCGGGGTAGAATGCAGGCAAATATATTTTGCTGGATTGTCCTCCTCATCTGGACCTGCTGTGAGCTTGGGAGTGGTAAGATCACTTTAGAGGGCTGATTGCACTGGAGCAGAGCATCTGCCTTCGCTTTGTTGAGGGAAATTTGTTAGACTGCTACTTGGTTGTCTATTGATTTTTTTGCATAGGTTTGTGAAGCAGTGCTGTTTGGACGCTTCCAATTTAAAGAGGGTGGTTAGTAGTTAACCACATTTGATTGTCTTCTTTGCCTACTTCCTAGGTAACTGCTTTAAGTGTTCCTCACAGACGAGAATGTTCAGTGCCTCGCAATCAAAGGTACTCGCGTTTTGGTAACGTTGGATCACCCGTATTGTGTATCCTATACAGATTCATAATGCTGCATTGCAATATTCCCCAGCCCCAGGCTGGGAGACTCGGACAAAAATTATTCTGTATGAGAAAAATATCAAAAAAATACGAAGAAATAATGCAACTTTTTCACCGCTAGATGACAGTGCCTGCAGATATGCAGTAATCCACACAGCCACTAGTCCTACCTTTGTTACCCTGTCCCAACCCAGTTCCCCCAACTGCCAGTTGGCCTCACTTTTCTTTCTTCGCAACATTGGGAGACTTGTGATGTTGCATCTGGGAATTTCCCCTTGTGGAGCTGTTGTATTTATTCCTGGTTGCTGCGGCTTCTGGTTCTGTTGGTGTGGCTACTTAGCTTCTCTTTCAGGGGTTTTGCCCTCCCTTGTAGTGCACTTGCTGATGGCACCCTCGGCATTGCCCTTCCCTTGAGAGGCAGGTCCTGACAGGGTCCAGGCACTCCGGGTGCCCTGCTGGCCTCCTCATGGCCGAATACTGTGCTGCCCCAGTATTGCACATCCCTTCCGTTTGGAACTGTTCGGTGTCTGGATCTGCTGGTAAGGCTGATGAGCTCTTTTGCCATTCTACAGTGCTGTATGTTCCGCGAGTGCCTACATGCACCATGCCCCTCATGGTTTTCATTGGATATGGTCCACTTATCACGTCTAGGGTGCCCTGTCAGGGGTGGGGGGCTACGGCAAAGCCACGCCCCTAGAGGCAAGGCGTGAAAATAAAGTTAGCTTTAAATATGTTATGGGCATTTGTCATGATCTGAAAACCACTGTGACCTATTCCATTCTGCATCATGACTGCTTCTGAACACCGCGTCTGCCAAATGTAAGCTTCTGTGTTACTGTGAACTGTGCCGCCTCCGGCCGATCAATAAAGTTATTCTGCACCTCTGCAAGCCTGGGCACTGGAGAACTATAGAGCCGCCACGCTGGTATGATTGTCGGCCGGCGCGCGTGCGACCTACTGATAAGGCACGCCGCCGCTGATAGGGCGCGCAGCTCCCGCGCTTCTGTGTCTTTGCTTCAGATCCTGACACGAGTGACAGGCTGCCCGTCGCTCTCCTGGACCCTAGCCTTCTGGAACAGGGGACCCGCCGAGGGTGAAACCCCCATTGCTGGAACAATCTCGTCTCTGCCGAGGTGAGCGCACTTTGTACTTGTTACCCCTTACGCTACTGCCTGTTTTTCAACGTTGCTTCGGAGGGTGGCTCCGGGCCTGGACCCCTCTATGGCCGACACGCCGGACGTTTTTCAATTAAGGTCGCCCTCTGGGGAGGGGCTCCAGACCTTACATTTCGGGGTTCCCCCTCTGTCCCATCAGGACCTGTGATACCCGCATTGGTCGGCATAGACTTATTTTACCGGATTGGACCCTGAGATTCCTCATCTTGTGTCACCGTTGCCACGGTGCCAGGACCTCCTTATCGGATTGGACCTCTGCGGACATCTCACCTACCGCATCTGTCTCTGCACACGCCCGGGCGCCCCACTCGCCGGGCGCATCGCTCCTACTGTCTCATCTAGAAGAACCCGGCGCCGCCAAATGCCAGTTACTTGGGTTTTCCTTTAGGGCTACCCAGCCTTTCCTCAGAAGAATTCGACTAGTGGTGCCCACAAACATGGTAGGGGCTGATTGATTTCCTTGTCTTCCAGCCACCCAGATTCCCACCTGAGAACATCCACCCAGGCTGCGACCTCCACCAGCTCCCGAGAACCCCCACGTGAGCCTGCACTGCTGCAGCTACTGCTTCACCTCCTGGCGGCGCTGGCAGTGATCCTCTCACGCGAGGTCACCGCCATTTCTGCCCTTTACATCGTGCCCTGGAGAAGCCCGTATCCTTTTGTACCATTGTATCCTTTTACTAAAACACCCCCTGAGGGTCACTGATTTTGGTGCGTTATCTCCAACTTAAACTTTCCCTGACAGAAAGCAAAGACCACAAGATCTCCCCGGTACGATGGAAGAGGCACTGGACAAGTTGATGCAAGCCGTGGCGGACATGAGGGAAGATCTGGAAGAAAGTAGGGCAGAGATTTCCTGTTTGAGCAAATCTGTAAAGGACTTACAAGCCACTGTACAGAACTTAAAAGTCTCCAAGGAAGAATTTGAAAGACCTTCATGTCACAAATACCAAAACTAGATCGGGAAGAAGGCGCTGAACCCAGAGCGCTGGAAAAGATCAATTTAAAGATATCACCTCCTGAACGTTTTCAAGGAAATCCGAAAGGCTTTAAGGCGTTCATCACCCAATGCAACCTGCACTACCGAGCCATGGTGCAACAGTTCAAGTCAGATCAAGCAAAAATCTTGTTTTTGATATCTAACCTGGGAGGGGATGCGCTAGCATGGGCTTCCCCCCTCATCGACCAAAATTCCTACCTATTGAATGACTACGACGCCTTCATGCGAGAATTCAGAAGGATCTTTGAATGTAAACAGGCCATACAATCAAGGAAGATGGAATTAATTTCTCTACTGCAAGGCGGCTCCGATTTGCCTTCCTACATAGCCAGATTTAACCAGTTGGTTTTGGAATTGGAGTGGCCCAAAGAAGCCCAGTATCCGATCTTTCTGATGGGCCTCCGCGACGAGGCCCATCAGAAATGTTGCGGTTCGTCTTTCCTCAAGCAGAAACTATTCGGGAATTAATTGACTTAGCGATTCAAATCGACCAACGACGCAGCAAGAAGAAAGGAGATTCTAGGAGGGTGGAGTTTCGAAGGCCTCGTCCTCCGGAGAAGAATTGAGACCCCGATCAAGGAGGGAAGGGCTTGCCCACCTCCAGAAAACCTGACCACAGAGAATCCAGGCCACGAGGCCCTTTGACTACGGAGGAGAGAGATTGCCGAAGGAAGATGGGCCTGTGCCTCGACTGTGGTCAGGCTGGCCATCTACTCAAGGACTGCCCACTCACAAAGAAATCGAACGTCCCCACCGCTACAGTGAAGTTGGCCACCCGAGAAAATCTGGAAACTGATGCATTTTCAAAAAATTCTTTGGACCAGGGAAACGAGAATGCTCGAGTTTGAATGGAAGGGGAACTCGAGCCTGCCTCCAATCCCTTTCGAAAATCTGGCAACCATCACCGGTGACCATTTGGAAGTAGAAGTCGAACTTATTAATGATGCCCCCACCAAGCTTAAAGTGCTGATTGATTGTGGTGCCCCGGTCAATTACATTGACGAAAGTTTGGCGTCTGAACTAAAAATTGACCGAGTGAAGAAAACATGTCCAGTGGTGGTAAGAGGCGTGGATGGCATGGTCATCTGCTCTGGAGCGGTTACTGAAAAGACCACCCCACTAATTATGCTGGCAGGCCGACATGCCGAAACCATCGAATTCGATATCATCCAGTCACCCTGTTACCGCCTAATTGTGGGCATGGCTTGGCTAAAACACCACAAGCCCCACATTGATTGGCGATCCCGTACGGTGGCCTCCACGGAGACCTTTTGCTCCCCCTGCGGAATCTACGCCCCTGAATCCATTGCGGCTCTGCCGGAAAAAAACCCGAACGGAAGGAGCATTAATGTGAAATTAGATTAACATAAAATCTAAATCTGCGTCCGGGGAGACCTCAAAAGTTTTAAACGTGTTAATCATCTCCATAGCCCCCTCTATGCCTTCTGTTGACACATAGAATAGACTTTGTCCTCCTATTGTTAGAATAATGTCCTTGGGGACTACCACTACAAAATTACTAAATGAGATCGGTTTGGTAACGAATGTTACCATGTGCCATGTCTTGTGTAGGCAATAGTCATGTTTGGTGCGTTGGTACTCGCCAACCATTTGTTATTCATCAGTACAGCTTCAGTCAGGATTTCACTTGTACGTGTAATGGTGACATCACAAAGATTAATGTCTGACGTTCCGTCCTCCATCCCACGGAGTGCCCTCTCCCCCTCCTTGTTGGGTACGAACGGTCTGCCGGGACACAAGTAGTTTAAGTCCTTGAACAGTTGGCATAATTCTAGTCTGGGGATGAAGTAAGAGTCAGAATTATTCTGGTATGCTACGATACTTGGTGTGTTAATCCATATTCTGTCGTTATTTCTCCATATGCCTACATTCATAATCTTTTTCATCTGGTAAATCTTGTCTGGTCTAACTAGAGGAATGTTCAACAGAAATGAAATGTGTAGTCTCTGCTGATCTATATAAAGTGGAATTGCATTGCCCATCTCGAATGCAATTCTAATTTGTATGTTTTCTAAATCAGTGCCATGTATTACAGATAAAGCATTGCGCATCATTTCTTCATTTTTACTAATATAAGTGAATGTATGCTTTAATCAAGTTATGTATGTTGAGTTCCAACTGGCGTAAATATGTCTGCGTTATATACAGTATCGGTTCTATCAATCGGTTATTATTTATGCCTTTCTCATGTAGTTTCACCGAATGTTCCAATCTTTCACTCTGGGTGCCCTGTATGACAATGGTGTCCCGCACAATACTGACGAGATCCTGGGTGTCCTGGTACTGAGTGGCCAGGCTTTTCCTGAATGTCGACGATGGCCGCCCTCAACTCTTCGTTTTTCCTGTTGACGTCTTTAAGGGAGACGCTGTTGACGGCGTTCATGGTCGTGCCCATGACAGTGCCAACAATAGTTAACAATACCATCACGCCCATTACAACACCAGCAGGAGCCGTAGTCGATCTGGTCATTGAGCACAAATGACTTGGTTAGCCAGCAGCATCCTTATATACTGTGAGAATCATGGGCAGCAACAACAGACTGTCATAACTCCGGAGCTAAGGACATGGTAACAAACATAGAACTAGCAGCTTGGCAGTTTAAGCATAGTGAATCAAGGCAGCCATTTTTTAAAAATTTCTTTTAACAATGTGTTTATTAAAATTTTTACATTTTATACACAAACAATAATAACTTAAATACAACTGTTGCTCTTACAATTCATTTCAAATAGATAAAAAATACATCAATTCATCCCGACATGCCACCCTTGATCCCATTAGTTTCCCCCCCTCTCATCCATCCCACACATACATCAAAATACATTACATTTCCTAATCACTCTACAATCCATCAAACACCCAATCTCAATATTACTTTATGATAAAACTACACAAGACCTCATTCCCTCCTCCAGCTACCACACTTATCAAGACTCCTCCTCCTTGGATAGCCTACCGTGACCTCCAGCCCATTGCCTTCATCCCATCCCGACTCCCCGCCCAGCCATATTGCTCAGTCACCTTCAGACCCAGCATCAGAGGAAGAACAGTGTACCTCTCCCCTACGCAGTAGATAGGAAGTAAACGTCTCCCAAATATCCCGTGGTCTTGCAACGACCGGAAATACCATATCAAATCTCTCCTCAAGATCTCGACAAGTAACCATGGCTCTCATCCAATCATCCAACCTAGGGGGAGAGGGCCTCATCCACTTCTTTGACAATTCCCTCTTGCCCAGGAGAAGGGCTAGCGCCACAAACCTCCGATCCGCCTGCGGAACCTCTGACATGTCCCCCAGATAGATCCTAGTCACTGACAACGCCAAGGGGTATCCCAATATTCTACTCAGCTCGTCTGCAATCTGCCCCCAGTACTCAGTTATTGCCTCACACTCCCAGATCAAATGATAAAATGTTGCTAGCGGGGCCCGACAAATTCTGCACTCCGCCAGGGACTGTGGCGCAAATGAGTGAATCCTCACCGGCGTCATGTAGGCACGCGTCAAATATTTTAACTGGATGAGCCGGAATCTAGGAGAGATCCGACCTGTGCCGTATGAGCACATGCACGTTTCCAGTCCGCATCGGTCAGCTCTACCCCCAGATCTTCCTGCCACCTGATCCTAGCTGTTATTGAGGACTGCGAATCAAGTGCACACAGCCTACCATATAGCAGCGAGACTAGATGCCCACAACTTTTAAGTTCCTACAGCATCCCAAGCAATTGGGAGTCCACCAGATCCAACGGAGTATGACCCCATCTATTCCGCAAAGCGGACATTAACTGTAGAACCTGAAACACTGTGGCTGGGGTACGACCCAGTTTATCTATCAACAGGGCTTTCGTGCAGTATACCCTTCCACTCAACAGGTCCCCCAGGCATTGGACTCCAACCTCACTCCACCTATCCCATTTAACACCGAAGCCTATTCTGTGGGCCACTGGGGAGTCCCTCAACTGTAGTGTAGCTAAGAAAGGGACACGCTCCCCGTGTCTACGTAGCAAGGTACGCCACACCATCAGGGACATACGAACAGGGGACTGGTCAATCCTCCCAATCAGCTCTGGAACCCCAGGTATCGCCGCCGGGAGGCACCCATCAATCATGGACTGCGCTAATTTGACATGAACACTCTTGGGCTCTGCATCCAACAGCTCAATAACCGATGCCAAATGCACCGCTTGATAATATTTACGTATATCAGGCAGATCAAATCCACCAACCTCCACCGGGCACGTCAAAATTTTCCATGTTATGCGGGGTTGCCTATTGTGCCATATAAATCCAGAAAACAACGAGGTGCACTGAACAAAGAAGCTGTCAGGAATCAGGTATGGTATACCCACAAACACATACAGCAATTTTGGAATAATAATCATCTTAAGGAGCGCCGCCCGACCTGCAAGGGACAACGGCAGTCAATCCCAGCCCTGCAGTTTCAACCGGAATATAGGAAGAAGGTCCAGAACATTACGCTGAACGGTATCTCTGGGCTCGGCACACACCACTATGCCCAGATACATAAACCAAGCGCGCTCCACTCGGATGTCCAGTAATGAGTCAGATAGACCTTCCCCCTTTCCGAAAGGAAAGATCAATGACTTGTTCACATTGACGTGCAGCCCCGATACCTCGGCAAAGCCCCGCATGACATCCAGCACCCGAGGAACAGCCCGACAAGGATCACTCATGTATATTACTAGATCATCAGCATATAATGACACGATGTGCTTACCCCCCCAATAGTGATAGCCGTGTCCACCAGATCTCTACGCAGCGTAACCGCCAGCGGTTCCATGGCCAAGGCGAACAGCATCGGCGAAAGTGGGCAGCCTTGGCGAGTGCCCCTCAATATGGGGAACTGTCTCGTAACTATGCCATTGATTCTCAACGAGGTGCGAGGATCTGCATACAACAAGCGTATTAGGTTACAAAAGCCCGGACCGAACCCCTGACGACGTAGGACCAAATGTAGGTACTGCCATGACAAAGAATCGAAAGCCTTCGCCATGTCTAGAGAAACTAAGGATGCCGTTGGGTGCCCCACCATAGCCTCTTTAATTGAGAACATCCTCCTCAGGTTATCCCTAGTGGACCGGCCCGCCACAAATCCACACTGATCAGCCTGTACTAACTTGGGTAGTGACGATTGGAGCCTGTTCGCAAGCACCTTAGCAAAAGATTTTAAGTCATTATTTAAAAGCGCCAATGGCCTATAACTACCTATATCGACTGGGTCTTTGCCAGGCTTAAGCAGAAGAGAGATGTGGGAGAGGTTTAGAGATGGGGGGAAAACGCCAGAAGATAGACACTCGTTCAACAGCTGGAGCAACAGAGGGGCCAGTAACTCAGCGAACTGCTTATAGAACGCTCCGTCTAGCCTATCAGGCCCTGGACATCTACCGGGTTTCAAATCCTTTATTGCCACTAGTACTTCCTCCAGAGACACCGGCACCTCTAGCAGCTCTGCCTCACCAGCCGACAAAGATGTAAGCGGGATCCCTGCTAGATACTCTTCGACCTCTCGAGAAGAGACAGTATCAGATTGACGATAAAACTCAGAAAAATGATCCACCAATACAGAGCAGATTCCCTCCTACGTGTGCATTAATTCCCCACCCGGAGACTCCACTGCCAATATCGAGGCGCTACCCATGCTCTGTCTTGCCAAGTGTGCCAGGGTCCTACTCGGTCGCTCCCCCATCGCGTATGTTCTAAACCTTGTTGGCCATGACAGAAAATTGATTTCAGCATCCAATGCTTGTTCCAGCTGAGTCGTGAGCAAGCGAATCTCTGCCAGGCTCTGAAGCGGCAGAGGCATCCCTTGAGTATGAGTCAGCGTAGCAATCTTCCCTTTGGCACATTCAATATCACGGCGCAGTGCTCTCAACACTCCCCCCTCAGCTCCAATGCAAATACCCCGAATATATACCTTGAATGCTTCCCAAGTTATTGCCACTGAGGTGTCTGCTGGGTGATTAGTCTGCAAAAAGGTATCTATGGCTTGTGTTAGCTCTGCCAAAAAGGAAGCATCCTTCAGTGAATAAGGCTTAAATCTCCACATAGGTGTAGGGCTCATACCTCCTCCCAACCGGAATTGCACCCACACCGGCGCATGATCAGACAATGTTCTGCTTTGTATACCAGTGTTAACTACCATAGACATATGTCTCTCCGACACTAGTAAGTAATCAATACACGAACAAGAGTCATGCACAGAGGAATAGAATGTGAATGTCTTTTCTGAGGGATGATGTGCTCGCCAGGCATCCACCAACCCCCCTTCAGCCATGAGTGTCTGCAATGTCCTCGATACCCTTGACTCTCTGGTAGTGGTACTATGCGAGCGATCTAGTGCATTATTCAGTGCCATATTTAAATCCCCCCCAAATATTGTTAACACATCTTCCGCCATTTTAACCTTTACAAACAGGTCCTCATAAAACTTAAGGGAATCTGTATTAGGTCCATACACATTGATTAGCTGAAGCTTACAGCCCTGTGACACACCCTGAACAATAACATATCTCCCATTCGTGTCAGCATCCACTCTATTCATTACAAAATCTACACCTTTTTTAATCAAGATGCATACTCCTCTAGAACCACGTGTAAATGTGGAATGGTATGTTTGCGCAGCCCACGGTTTACCAAAGCCAGCACCATCCGTGTCTGCAAGATGTGTTTCCTGGAGGAACAGGATGTGTGCCCCTACAGCTCTGGCCAGTGCAAAGACCCTTCTCCTTTTAGAGAGATTATGTGCCCCTCTGATATTCCAACTCATAATTTTAGTCTCCATGCAAGGTTATCTGTCCATGAATTCGCTATTGGGCCCAGCTGCCACCTATAATGGGGTCAGCACCATAACACATAGAG
This sequence comes from Desmognathus santeetlah, assembly GCA_031753655.1. Taxonomy (NCBI): domain Eukaryota; kingdom Metazoa; phylum Chordata; class Amphibia; order Caudata; family Plethodontidae; genus Desmognathus; species Desmognathus santeetlah. The sequence goes on along the minus strand of JASANM010011148.1, from coordinate 993 downwards.
GTACATGCCACAATTACAAATGACGTATCTGAGCAAACAGTTGGTATCTGGTTCGGACATATGCCAATCAGGGATGACACTTTCCAGGCAATGACCTGCACAATACAGCCATGCCACGCCTCATACCAATGTATGTGAAATTTTAAATACAGGGTGTCAAATAGCAAATTTTTCGGAGCTCAATTCCCCACTGCTCACTTTTCTCCCACATTTCATACAGAGTGTCTTTCAAATTACAAATCGAAATGCAGGCATAGCTAAGAATAACAAGGTCCCAATTAGCCCCACATATAATCACTCCTCCATCACCAAATTCAAAATTAATTCCAGTCATAGCTCGCCCAGCCCAACCACGATCAAACACACACTCAGCCCCAAATACATTCCATTCTCTCATCGCAACTCCAAAACCCACACCAACCAACTCCCACACATTCCAAACACACATTACACCTAACTGCTTCCTCTTCTATCAAGGCAGCCATTTTAAGCTAGTCAGTCAATAGTAATAATAGATTGAGGCATGGACATAGACAAAGGACTTCCAGTCTGGCAGAGTAGTTACAAAATAATGGTGGCCATTAGCCAGGCAAATAGGCAATGTCTTTCATTGTGGCTGTCACATACGAAGCAGCCATTGGCCAGGCAACTGAAGGTTCAGATCAGCACCCGGCTACCTTACCAGCAAGATACCAGCCATGAATACCGGACTGGGGCAATTAATGTCTGCTCAAAGGCAGGCATGGTAGAATCCTAACCGAAGCCCTGGAGGAGGTGACCCAGAAGACCGGCGTAAAAATACGGTCCTTCATTGGCAGGGAGGGATCCTTAAGATGAAGATCCTGAATGTGAACGCTCTTTGAACCCTTTTTGGTGAACTCCCTGCAGATGCTTATGGGTAGGACGGGGCAAACTCTACGGTAAACTTGAACACCTTTCCAAGATATTGTATCCTTATTTCACCAGGGGTGGCGAGCCTAAAGACTTGGTTTC
>JASANM010000082.1:0-14318 GCA_031753655.1 Desmognathus santeetlah | reverse complement strand
TATGCTACACACTCATACAGCCCAGCCTAGGGGTCCATTTGGCCCCTAGCTGGTGAAAAAAAGGAAACACACACAAAACACGCAGAGGACTGTCTTCACATCTACTTTTAATCTTCCTTGCTGCTAAATATCAATTTTAGAGTGTGTGTCCTGTGTCCTGTTGGTCGGCCCCGCCCCTTCGCAACCTGCACTTTGTTTTGCACTTTGCGTGGGAAGCGGCTTTTACCACCAACACTTCTTTTATCAACTTTTAATCTTCCTTGCTGCTTCCAAACCATTTTATCCAGTTCTTATACTCGTGTTACCTGTGTTCATATCTGTTGCCTCTATTTATAAATTGTCTCTTAAATCTCATTTTAGTTATTTTGCCGCCTTTTATCACCTGTCATTTTATTAAGAGTGTCTGACATTTTAGCATCAAGTCTGTTTACTGACTCCTAGCATAGCTGTGTATTGGCCCTTCGGCCTCTGTAAGATTAGGTTTGCCTACTACACTTGGAAATCATCTTTGCCTCAAAAAACTACATCTCCCATCAGCCCCGGCGCCCACTTAGTTATGGCAGTGGCACGTTAGTTTGGGCCAGTTCCACAGGCCAGTCTGCGCCAGTCCACGCCAATCGAGCACCCGAGCAGAGGCCCGACGCTACGGCAAATCTGTGCTCAGATGGTAGCAGTTAGGAGGAAGCTCTAGCATTTTGGAACAGCTTGAATCCATGTTTTGTGAGTGAAGAGCTATTGTCTGTTGTGGACTTGGCCAGGGCAATGCCGCTGGAGGTAGCAATGACCAATACCATTACCAACTAAGGCTGTTATCTTGCGTCAGGAACACGCGCGGCTATTTGCCACGTGTGTTCTAATGCCCACCTCACAGCAGGCCAAGTATGCTCAACCTATCTCAGGTGATCCCTTCGTAGGCCTGCATGTTTCACTATTAAACACCAGATCGCTGGTAAAGCATGGCGTAGAAGTCTCCGACTGGATCAACCAGCACAACATTGATTTATTAGTCATCACTGAATCATGGCTGCACGATGCAGCAAATTATGCTGCCCACTTGGCCACCCCCGCAGGATTTAAGATGCTGCGTGCAGATAGGGTGGGTGGTGTAGGAGGTGGTGTTGCAGTCATTATCAGAGATTCCTGGGTATCCCATCTCGTTGCCACTGAGCCTATCACGAGCTGTGAGCATGTTCTTTTTAAAATTGCTCTCAATCCCATCTCATCTTTCACGTGCCTGGCGATTTGTAGGCCACCCCCGGACCTACTGACTTTTAAAGAACAACTATTAGGTCTTGTTTCAAGTCATTTAAAAACAAACTCCAAATTCGTAATTCTTGGCGATCTCAATTATTGGGCCAATGATGCTGCAGATTCTAATGGAGTTGCCCTACTTGAGGCGCTCAGCACAATGGGTTTTGCTCAACATGTCTCTGATCCCACCCATACTCTTGGGCACACACTTGATTGGGTATTGACTCACAATGTTACCATTGCAAGAACTAACGTGGTGCCGTGTTGCTGGTCGGATCACCACTTTGTGGATTGCTTACTTTCTCTTGAAGACCTGCTGGCCAAGCCGGTCTTCCCTAGGCGTATTGCATCCAGTCGCAAGATAAAAAGCATTGTACCAGCACATTTTATGGAGGTCTTGCAACCTTCCACAGATGCTCTTCTTTTGGTTACAGATGTAAATTGTCTTGCATCAGAACTAAGGAAGCTGTTAAACAACACTACTGACCAGCTGGCACCAGCCAAACTGAAGGTCATTAAAACTGAGACTAGAGATAAGAAGTGGTTCTCCGATAACATCATTAATGCTAGACTTGCGAAACGCAGAGCTGAGTCAGCATGGCGTAGAGAGCCAACTGAGGCCTCAATAATAGCTTACAAGTTAGCAGCAAAGAATTATAAGCAGCAGATTATAGCAGCCAAAGCAGAGCACTTCAACTCTAGGATCTTGACTGCCAGCTCTGATTCCCAAGAGCTGTTCAAGATCGTCAGGGAGTTGGAAGTGCCGGCAGCACCACAGAAGACTGCACCTCCTTCGGATGCATGGTGCCAAGCCATACAGGATGCACTTTTCAATAAAATTGAGAAGCACGTGAGAATCATTTCAGGCAGGACTGAGGCCTTACCTCCTAGTTGCAGGGACCACTTCAAGTTACTGGAGGAGTCCTCTGCAAAGCAGCTACCTAGTTTCTCCTTTCGACCAGTCTCGGTCGAAGAAGTGGTAGATATAATCAACAAAATGAAGCCAACTTCCTATAAAGGGGACCTGCGTTCCGCAGAGTTGATCCAGAAGTCACTCGGGCTACTCGCCCCCATCATTACCCGATTGGCTAACTTGTCATTTTCCACCTCCACCGTTCCCTCCACCCTGAAGGAATCGTGGATTACTCCACTCTTGAAAAAGGCAGGGCTTGATCCACTGGATCCATTAAATTATAGGCCTATTACCAACATTTCTTTTATCTTGAAAATATTGGACAAACTGGCCTTTTTACAAGTGCAGGACTATCTTGTCACCCACCAACTACTTAATGCAAGGCAATCTGGTTTTCAACAAGAATTCGGTACCAAATCTGCGCTCCTGTATCTTAAGAACTGCATTGCCAACATCATAGACAGGCGCAGTCCCGCTCTGTTGCTGCTACTCGATCTGAGTGCAGCATTCGATCTAGTTGATCATGGGATGTTGGTTAGGCGTCTGGCAGAAAACTTTGGTTTCACTGAATCCGCAGCAGATTGGGTCAAGTCCTTTCTCGAGGAGAGGACGGCTAAGGTCAGCATAGGCTCAGCATCAGCACAGCCCACCCCGCTCGCCAGAGGCGTCCCACAGGGCTCATGTTTATCTCCAACTCTATATAAAATGTATACCCGTCCTCTTTTTGATGCCCTGGATCGAGCGGGGGTGGGCTTTACAAACTATGCTGATGATACTCAGCTGTTTGTGCCCCTTACTGGGACATACTCCACAGATGCTGACTGTATCACCAGGATTTACGAACTGATCCAACAATGGATGGCCCTTAACAAACTGGCTCTCAATGGGGACAAAACGGAGATCCTGATCTTGGGCACTAGAGCTAAAGTAAATAGATTGTCCCAAGACTATGCCTCTTTCACCATTGAGGGTAGCACCATCTCCGTAGCTAAAGTGGTGAAGACATTAGGAGTTCATCTGGACTCGCACCTAAATATGCAGACTCAGGCCTTAAAAGTAAAATCATCCTGCGCCTATATCATAAAGTTGCTAAACCAGATCAGATGCTTCCTATCCACCAAAAACATGGCCAGGGTGGCGGGAGCACTAATAAATTCTAGACTGGATTACTGTAACAGCTTAATGGCAGGAGTAGACAATAAAGTAATCCAGACCCTGCAAGTAACGCAGAATAATGCTGTGAGGGCAGTGTTAGGTGTGTCGCAACGAGAGCACATTTCGGACGCTAGGCGGAGCCTCCATTGGCTCCCCGTGAAGCAGAGAATTAATCATAAGATTGGCACTCTTGCCTACAAATGCATTCAAAATAAGGCTCCACCCTATCTATCAGAGGTAATCAGCATCCATAAACCCTCCAGAGTGCTTCGATCAGCTGTGGCAATCCGCCTGGTCCCACCAAGGGTCAATCTGGTGACCTTTGGGGAAGAACGTTCCAGGCCCAGGCACCAGCCTGTTGGAACATGCTACCCCCCACTCTGAGAATGCTACCATCCTTGGAGCTGTTCTGCAAACAATTATAGACCTTTTTGTTTACTGATGTTATGTGAGCCTGCCTTACAGCAGCTGACTGACTGATGTTGACCTTGTATATGTATGGACTCCTCTTTTCTAACGATTCAGACTGGCAGAGGGGTGCGCTGAGGCCTGTGGGCAAGCTGCATGCGAAACAAATTGTTGTATTGTGTTGTATTGTATTTTGGCAACATTTATGATGGCATAGGCAATAAACAAATGCTTCTAATATTCTGTGTGTGTTTTTCTTACTTTTTCAGTATTCATTCAGCACTCTTTAAAGCAGCCCAGCTACCTTTGCATTTAAAGTTTGCCTGGATTTAAGTTAATTTAATTGGCCAGCCATAAAAATGGCAAACACTATTGGCATACTGCCAAGACATTGCTGCTTCTTTTTCTTATAAATTGTCTAATTTGGGTTTTATTTACAAACTGTAACTATAGGTATGGATGTTTGCAACTGTGCCACGCTGCCCTGGGTAGCTACTGAGAAAATGTATATGGAGCGTGGTGCTTATGTGTTAATTAAGCCCTAATTCTCTATCATGCTTCAATTGATCTATCCTGTGGCATTTCAGGAGCAGCTGAGATGAACCCAGTACTATCAGTAAAGAATGTGCAAGCTAATGGCCTGCCCTCTTGGCTCACAGTAGGGACAGTGACAGATATGTTTAGTAAGTTACACTTTGGGTGTAATTCCCATTGATCTCAATGAGCGATGCACACACTGTAACTTGCTTGTGGTGTGAATGCTTTGGGAATTGACCCATATGCACCATGATTCATAAAACATTTACAACTCTGGAGACTAGTTACACTTTGGGTGTAGTTCTTTTAGGCTTCAATGTAGTTAGACTTGAAGTGTAACTAGCGTGTAGTATGAATGCTTTTCAAATCGGACCTTGTGGGCCATGCTTCAGAAACCATTTATACTATGAGAAACTAGCTAAGCTTTGGGTGTAACTCCCACTGGCTCCAATGGGAATTAAACCCTAAGTGTAACTTGCATGTGGTGACAATTATTTGTGAATCGAGCCCAATGGATTGTGATTCTCCAAAATATATAAAACATAAGAAACTAGTTTTATCTTTGATTTTATCTGATTGATTGACATAGTTTGACCCACATACACCATATCATTGCAGTCTCCTTGCACATCCCTAAGGGTCAAAAAATATATGCTTTTTTTAGATGTCAACAACATCATTTGATTGATTAAATCATGCTAAGTTGTGGGGCATCCTAGTTAAAAAGGGTGTTCCCTTAAATTTGGAAGAGATTATAAAAGAAATCTACAGTGGGTTGTTAGGCAAAGTACTGTGTAACAGACAAGGAGATTTAACTGAGGGTTTGCTAATCAAAAGGTGCATCTGACAGGGCTGACCCCTTGACCCCACTTCTATTCTCAATTTACATTAATGACATTGCTGAAATTATAGGAAAAGTTAAAGCAGATGTCCTGGTAATAAAAGACCAACAACACCCGCTATGACTTTGTGTGGATGTTTCTGTTTTCCGCAGTTACTAATTTCTGCTTTCACAAAAGCAATGGGTGATTTGGATTTGAACATACATCATTCAAAAACAAAGGTTTTAACTTTTCAAAATATTGTGCTGCTAAAAAAAACTCCTACATTTTATTGTGATAGTAACCTTTTAGAAAATGTCGACTCATATACATATTTAGGTTCTATTTTTGCTTTCCATCTTTATTGGCATTAAATGAAGCAGAGGGTTTTAATGACATTTAAATAGATTAATAGAGTACTGTTAAGATTTTCTAATCATACTGGTTTTAATATTGTTGAGCATGTGTTAAAGAATAAAGCCAAAGCTTGTATTACTGTTAAGTATGCTTCCAAAATGTGGGGGGATAGCAACACAGCTTTAATAGAAGGAACGGAAAGAGAGTTCTTGGAAAGATTATTTTCCCTGTCCTAAACTGTAGCAAACTGTCTAGTGTGCTGAGGGGCTGATTCACAAAGCAGTTACGCACTGTCTTAATTTTACAACTGGTGTAACTCCTATTGCTGTGGGGAGGTGTGAAGACAGTCATCTGGTGTGAGTGAACGTTTCATTATTTTCTCACCAGCTAGGGGCCAAATGGACCCCTAGGCTGGGTGTGTATGTGTAGCATAGGGGTTAGGGTGTTCCCTTGATGCCCCTAGTTGCTGCTGGGGTCTGGAGTGACCCCTGGCCAGCATGGTAAGGTAGGGAGGGCCACTGGGAGGGCCCTTCTGTGTCCATAGGAGCCCTATCATCAGCTAGTGAGCCTAGGTGGCCTCCTCCTACACCCTCATCACTTGTGTGACCCTTCCTGGCTAGGATTAGCTCAGGGTGTCTGTGGCTGCATGTTTTACAGTTAACCGCATGAGAAATGCTCCAGTGTGTGACTTTGACAATGATTGTACTTGCGACATGTTCTCCCCCATGTTTAACATGGGAGCCTCTAACCACGGCGTTTGAGGCTCCCATGAGCCTATGTTATTCAATGGGCGGTTTTGTGCGCTCGAGGCTAATGTGTAACTGTGAGTGCCCAAAAATCACAGTTAATTCATAATGCTGTTATGATTTAACTGTGGTTGCATGGAAAAGTGTGTCTGCTTCCCCTGGGTGGGTTGGCTCCGAACCAATGCATGATTCCCTGTTTGGGGGCTCCTCTGAGTGTGTCCCCCCTTTCTGGAAGTTGCCACATGGCTTTGTTCTGAAAATGGGTCCACACTGCAGCATGGAGTCAGGGGTTGCCAAACCAGTTCTCCAGGCTTGGAAAAATGTGTTTGCAACCCCCTTTAGGGTTAGTCTCTATCTTGGAGCAGCCAAATAGCCTACTCCTAGATAGGCATTCTTCCCGGTGTGGGAAGTTTGGCATGCAAAGTCCTGTGCTTCCTCTGGGTGGGTTTCACACCCAGCAGGAAGATTAGGGGGATTCTTTTGATGTCTGCCTCTGCCCTCTTCCTCTGTAGGTGCCTCTGCCAGGCACCCTGCAGTGCCTGGAATGCAGCCTACTCCCAGCTCCCTTTGTCCAGGTAGTCAAAGGAGTGTTGTGAGAGCTCCCAGGTGTGGATTCTACCACTATGGGCCTTCCCTTTCTCAGTCCAGCAGCAGACTCAGGGTCTAGAGCTGGGACTCTTCCATCTGGGGGTGAAACACCCCCCGATTGGAAGAGGGAATAGTTTACCCCAGCTGGGGCTTCCTGCCAAAGCTGGGGGGGTATTTTAGTAGGTGAGCTTGAGTGACACACACGTGGTGTGTTCACGGCAGAGGGTAATCTACTGAGGAAGATGGGCTTGAGGGGGCACCTGGTCTTCTGCATGTGAGCTGCCCTAGCTCGCCCTGGCCCAGCAGCAGTGCACTGGAGGAAAGGCTACCTCTTTCCTTCCAGAGTCATTGGAGTGGTGAGTCCCTGTGCCTCTTGTCTGGTGGTACCAACCTTGTAACTGACTTTGACAAAACTACTTGAACTTGCTGTGTGATGATTAAACCACTAGAGACTAGAAACTAGATGTATCCTGTACTTACCTAGTTTGCTTGTACTGGAACCACTCACCTGGTGAAGGTGCAGTGCATAATGTAACCACTTCCTGCTCTAACATATGTACCTGATTTTTGAAGCTAATAAACAAGTGTTCTTGTTTTGAAAGATCCTGAGTCAATTGCTTTCTTTGGTTGGCACTTTTTGTGACTGCACATAAGAGCAGACAATCCTGGTTTATTGACACCCCTAGTTATCCTGGAAGGGCCTTGCACGAGACAGGCCTAGGGGCACTGAACAAAGGGATGCGTTTGTGCGAAAAGGGCACGTTTGCTACCCCTGGCCCCACTTTCGTCACAACCAGTGTATATAAATACCTCAATAACAAAATAGACCTACTCAAAGACCAATTTAATACCAACTGTTTCTTTTTACAAACCATACCTGCCATCCCGCCTGCCAAACCCATCCACCTCACCAACAACCACCTGAGCTTTCAACCTCTCTCCAAATCAGAAGTCGTAGACATCATGAAGGGCCTCAAAGCCTGTCTCTGTAAGTAAGAACATGTGCCCTACATCTCTCATCAAAGAGTGCTCTGACTCCCAGCTCCCACTAATTACAGATTCCATCAATGGCTGCTTCACTACCAACTCTGTCCCTGCCTCTGGTATATATTCCTGAATAACGCCACTACTTAAAAAATCCATCCTCACAAACACTATTGTCCTATAACTGCTGTTCCCTTTTGCTTGAAAATCCCGGACAGAGTCACCTACTTACAAATACAGCATTTCCTTGAAACCAATCAACTGCAAGGCACCAGGCACTTAAGCTTCTGACCAGGACATGGCATGGAGACTGCACTCCTGGACCTCAAAATCCAACTTGATGGAATCAGAGACACAAGAGGGCTTCCCTTACTAATCCTGCTCAATCTCTCTGCTGCCTTTGACTTGGTCAACCACCAAACACTTTGTCAAGAGTTAAGCACACTGTCAACTTCACCCCTAAAGCCACGTTGTGGATCCAATCCTTCCTATCCAAAAGATCTTCACTGACACCATACCTTCTAACCAATCCCAGTCAGCTGTGGTGTTCCCCAAGACTCCTGTGTGTTGCCCAATGTCTATAACATCTATACCAAACACCTATTTGATGAATTAGACACCCTAGGTGTCACCTACACAAAATGTGTGAGTGATAACCATGTGGTCTTACCAATCACTGGTGACCATGAGAGTAACACCAAAATCCTGAGCCACATCTATGCTACACTTAAGACCTGGATGGCTATACAGCATCTATGTCTGAATGGTGACATAAAAGAATGTGGAACCTGCCTTTCAATCCTTCCTCATTAACAACAATCACATCAGTGTATCCAAGAAGGTGAAAACCCTTAGCATCTACCTAGACGCAGAATTAAACATGTCTAGACATGTAAACTCGATCATATCCTCCCCTTCCTACTACCTAAAACTGCTTAATCAAATCAGACCTTATCTAAGCACTCCTAACAGTGCATCCATTGCAAGAGCTATAGCCAGTGGTCAGCTTGACTGCTGCAATGTCCTCCTGGCCGTAACCTCTACAACCCTGAAAAAACAACAAACACTACAGAATAATACCTTCAGGGTGGTCACTGGATATTCCCACAGAGACATCTCCCATGCCAGAAAGGATCAGAAACTGGCAACCTGTAAAGGGCAGAATTAAACTCATGGCTCATCGCTGCCTGCACAACAAAACTCCAACCTATCTCGCCAACTGCTTCAAAAGACATTGCCCACCCAGACCTCTCTGCTCTATTCGCAGTATACATTAGCTATTCCAAGAATCTCAAGGAAGCATGCTGGTGGAGCCAGCTTCCCTTACATCACTCTTACCTTGCGGAATGCCCTGCCTCACAACCTTCAAGTCAAATCATCTTCCTGGCTCTTCCAGAGAGCATGTGAGACTTATTTTTTCTATCAAGATGAGCTCTACGAATGATCTTGACTAAAGCTACAGCACCCTGATACCTGAGGGCTTGAGCACTATAAAAACACAAAGTAAATAAATGAATACGTACATATATTTATCCAGGTGGCTTGGGTGGTTTGTGATTACTCCAAATAAATAAAAATCACTGCTGTCACTTTAGTGCACGGGACAGGGTATCTTCTATTGCCATGCAATGCAATGTCATTTCTGAGTCATGTATGGCTGCTTGGTCTGTTTATCAGAAGCTGCTGTGTTTTTGGTTACTGTATTCCTGATTTTATATATTTTGGCCCTCAACTGTGCAAAAAGGGCCACAATAGACTACTCTGAATTGACCCTTAGTGTGGTTAGCCTGTTTAGAATTGAAAAGGTTATAGTTTTGCCAAATATTTGAAATTGCAGACAAAAAATGACCAACAATTGTGCATAAATCTGCCAAAAATAATTGCAAGTGGAATGGTAAAAGTTAGAGGCAGGCACTGACAAGGATTCCTACCATAGTCTCCATCTTATTATTTCAAGTGCGTCAACTGGAGCAAAGACTGTAGCGCCTGGAATGCAGCTATGTTGGATGACATTGTTGTGGTGTGTTGTGGGCTAGGGTTATGTTGTGGTGGTTGCAACAGTGTACTGTATTTTAGGACATAATTGGGTTGTGTGGGATACCAATGCTGTTTAGTTGCTAGTTATGATATGTTATGTTATGAGGTCTTTGTATAGCCTCCGATGCAGCGACAGCCATCTGTTGGGGCTGCTCATCAACCTTGGAACCTTTTCACCTGTCAGGAAGGAAAGGCATACAAAGGAATAGACATTCTCAAGAAAAAAGCAAACAAACTGATAAAGCAGCACTGATAAAGCTAACTAACTTTCCCTCCTTCTCAACTGAGAACACCTGGCAGCCTGAGGGTAGCCTCTTAGCTGCCTAGTACAACATTTAAAATGGATATACAAACCCTAAGTAGGATACTTACGGCCACCAACAATACCTCCAAGACCACCTCCAAGATCAAGCACGGGAGTTGCAGAAACACCAGAATTAAAGGTGCTTCCAACTGCCAGCAGCAGACAAAGCAAAGAGATCTTCATGGCTGAGAGAGATCTGGTAGGGTATTGAGTCTTCAACTGCAGTTCTCAATTGTGGGATGACACTCTCATTGCAGAGCTCCAAGATTTATAGAGGAAACAGCCTCTCTGTCGCCTCCTACTATGACATATGGTTGACGACATTCAATTTGTTTATTTTGTATTCTTGCCAACATAATCATACAGCAGGATTTTACCATATCTTCAGCCCCATGTTCCAACCATGGAAAGAGTCCAAGCAGGAAATTGCCATTTCTAAATGTGCATATTCACAACTGGTAAATCATATTTCGAATTTAATGACAGCGACTTAGTTCAGTATTTTCTACAAAAGAGATATTTTTTCTGTGTGATTCTAGCCATGGCTTTACACCTTCTTGCACAAAGAAACATTGCACTGTATCAATATGAAATTAAAAGCTACAGATCTTACCTAGGGTAGTGATATTAACTGTGTTTCACCCTCTGGAAAAATTCAGAAGTGCTAGGTGCTGTCACTCTTCTGCTAGCACAGAACACTTCTGGGCATATTGTCCACTTATCAAGGATTAACTTTATTAGTCACCGAAGTTGAAATTAAGCTCATAAATTACTTTTACAAAGTGTATTTTCTGGCTTCAGTTATGAAAATGTGCTCATTTTTTGTGCACAATAGTCACATGTAGTGTGGATATGTCACTGTACTTACCACTTTAAGCTTGTTTGATGCCTCAGATACATTATTAAACACATTTTGCCTTAAAGGGTTAAAGTATATCGCTTACTGTAATCATGTCTGGCTTTTATATGTCGGCCGGCAATTATGCCGACATTTCAGAGGGGTTTTCAGGGGGTTTTTTGGGGTCCACGTGGACCTGGAGTTATTTTTTTTATTAAAATGGGTGGAGTAGAGGTGCCGAAGGTGCCGAGTACCATGCCGAGTGTCGGCATAATTGCATGCCGGTGTACCGGCATGATCACACAGAACCAAGTATATGCTATATTACTTTGATCAAACTGCACTGGTCTCTTGAATTGCCCATTTTTCAAAAGGAAATCGGAAATGGTCAATCTTTCATCACCACCGCACTGCATCCTGGAATCAGCTAGCAACAAAACAATGAACCAAACCCAAAATGGACCCCTTCAAGAAACAACTGAAGACTCACTTCTTTAAATTAAATTAAATTACATTAAATTGAATATTATTATTAATGTCATTGGTGATGTCTGCTTAATGTAAAATGCTGATAATGTTAAGCACTCAGCAAAGAGATAGGGTACAAGATTAACATGCCTTCATTAACCTACTTGATTTACATAAAACAAGGGATAAATGCAACTCACGGTTAATAACCCCAAATCGGACCACATTTTTAATTTTCATTTGCCTTTCCTGGTACTTACCTTAGTACCCCGAAATGTTTGGAGTACTAATATTAGTTGGAGGGTGTAGATTTACTAATCCATACTCCTGTCTGAGCAAGTTGGTGAAAGGGGCACATTTGGGATTAAAAATTCGACTTTACTGCTTTGACATTAGTATATGTCGAGCAATACAATTTGACAGGATACCACAACTCATACTAGTATTATATGTGAATTCAATCTGTAATATAGTCCAAAAGAAGCTTTTTTCAGTGGTCCAATTTCTGTTGATGGCAAATTGTTTCCTTCTATCAGGAAACTATTTAAATCACTATTCAATGAAAAAACATTTGTTTAAAAATCTTGTTAAGTATAACTCCACAAAACCCATTAAATATTCTTGCCATATAGAATAAAAAAACTAAAAAAGGTGCTATGGGTCAAAAAACATAAGTTAAGGGGCCCCCAATGACACTGTTTTCATTTTTGTAATTCTCTATGGCAATGATATTTCATGGGTTTCATTGTGTTATACTTAAGGGGTTTTTAACCAAAGGTTTTTTACTTGAATGTCATGTTTTTTTAGTAAATACCTATTTATTTATATATTTATTTCAAATACCACACATGGTGTGTTGTGAAGAATGACAGCTGTGGTAATTAAAATAAATTACAACAGGTGAAATGTATTTCTATTGCCACAGGTGGCATGCTGTGAAGCTGCACACTACCTGTGATAATTGAAATCATTTATTACAGGTGAAATTTATTTCACTTACCACAGGTGGCATGCTGCAAAGGATGCTACCTGTGGTAATTGAAATAAATTATTTTGGGTGAAATTTCTGTCAATTACCACAGGTGAAATTTATTTCAATTACCATAGGTGAAATTTATTTAAATCCCAACCTATGGTAATTGAAATAAATTATCACAGGTGAAATTTATTTCATTTTCCACAGGTGGTGTGCTGCTTCACAGCATACCACCTGTGTTAATTGAAATGAATTACCACAGGTGAAATTTATTTCAATTACCACAAGTGGAAATGCTGCTTCACAGTATGCCACTTTGGTAATTGAAATAAATTACCACAGGTACAATGTATTTCAATTACCACAGGTGGTATGCTGCTTCCCAGCATGCCACCAGTGGCAATAGAAATAACTTTCTATAGAATGTGCACAATCAGACACCTGCTTTTCTCAATCATGATTGGTTGGGAAAAAAAGGAAACAGCTAATGATTGGCTGTAAACTATTATGAGGCATGAGACGCTGCTCTCTGTGGAAGCAAAACACATGAATCTCAGATTCCTAGGAAAAATGAAATTACTTCTGAGTGGCTGAAATTGTGAGTATCTGCCCCTGCCTGTTTTGAAACTCGTGAATCTCGAATCTTCAGTGAAATAAAAGAACTTCTGATTGGCTGAATTTGCATCAGCCCACCCTGCCTTAATCTCGGCACGTGGTTCTGAAATACAAAAAGCCACACCCAAAAGCCAATTCTTTATTCAGGTTTGCCTGACTGCTGATGGTATTTGTGCCAGAAGCTCTTCGACTTGCATTTTCCCTATTTTTGTGGATTCCTTCATTTTTGAAGAAATGGCAACTGCTGGAGCATCCCAGCCTCCAGATCCTCCTGGACCTGCTTGTGGACCTGATGAAGATGACATCCCTGAGGATGAATGGACTGATGACCCTATTCACCCTCAACTGAAGAAGGGCAGGAAGCTGCACAAGTCTTCCCCTGCATGGCCCTACGTCCAGGTGTGTGGGCAAGTCAACAAGGAGTGGGCAGAATTTGTTAACTGCCAGTTCTCCAATTGCCTATGGGTGATTTGATGTGGTGACCTCTCTAAAGGTGGCAGTGCGATTACCACCACGGGTATGCTCTCGCACATGTTTTGCCACCACTGGCGCGAGACTGATGGCACAATCCATGTCATTACTTGCAAGGCCAAATGTGCTCTGTGTAGCCTGGGCACAGGCACAGAGGAGGATGAGGCTCTGCCAGCCAAGGACAGCAACAACAAAGACCCCCCTCCTGACTCTGCTGAGTCAGTGACAAACCCTGCACCACCAGGACCTTCATTAGCACCAGTGCCTGGCTATGTGATGGTATGGGGCATAACGATAGACAGTTGTTTTCACATCTGCACCACCTGTGGCCACCCCATTGCTCCCCAGGAGCCCAGAATTACTAGACTAACAGAGGCAGTGGCACAACATATCTGTGCCCCATGCCACGGAGGCTTTTTAATTTTTTTTAAAAACATTAGATATTTTTTGATGCTCTGATATTTTTTAGTTTGCCATTCTTCTACCCCTCCTTACCCCTTTATTTTTTTACCTGTTCCCTACCCCCGGGAACACCCTCATAGTTAAAGAAAGAATAAAGACAATACATTTGAAAGTCTGTTTTTTACTGTATAAAAAAGACAGACTTTCGGATAGGTTCTAATTTATCCTGTATACTACATTTCAGATCTTGGTTTGCATTTTGCGATATTTTTTGGGATACACAAACCAAAATACGATCCAATAGTTTCTTGTGGCACACGGAAACACTCAATTGAGCACTTGTGGGTTTCCGTAACTGTTCGGAGTCTCTCGGTTTCGGTATCTCAAAATGTGAAGCAATTGAATTGTTTACAAATTTCCACACCTCGTTTACTCTTCTCAATTTCC
>JASANM010000081.1:0-24805 GCA_031753655.1 Desmognathus santeetlah | reverse complement strand
CATCCATAGATTTCCCCTTGTTAGAGAGTGGTCAATTATTTCCACAAGGCTACCTCTAGGATTACTGCCTAAGTCTACCTTCCTGCACTTTTGTCCAGGATTCTCAAGCCTGGAAAAGGGTCACCTCTTGGATGGGTGAAGAGAAGTATCAAATGGCAATGCCACGCACCGAATAAAACAACTCAAGGTGCTGATAATAGTAAGGCACAGTCTCATAGAATACAAATACAGCCCCTGTCGTACGTTGAGAGTCCTCCCTTGAATCGAGCGGCATATCCTACACCCCATACCAGCAAATCGAACCTTATCAACCTAGTAAAGAATGTAATTTTAGAGCTTTTCTAGTTGAATTAACAGCCTGAAGGAAGCAATCTAACAGATAAATCACCCATATATTTTTCAGGAGTTTTAAGTAAAACATAAGTGGTTTGATTTGTGTAAAACCTAGATCTCGGAATAGTGGAATAAGAAACCTCTGTCTGAGCCCATAATAATATGGACAAAATAGGAGTACGTGTGTAAAATCCTCTAATCCCAATCCACACACGCAGTCCCCCCTATCAGATTGCCCTTGGCGAAACCAATTTGAGCCCAATGCCAGTTTTTCCAAT
Source organism: Desmognathus santeetlah (assembly GCA_031753655.1). Taxonomy (NCBI): domain Eukaryota; kingdom Metazoa; phylum Chordata; class Amphibia; order Caudata; family Plethodontidae; genus Desmognathus; species Desmognathus santeetlah. The sequence goes on along the minus strand of JASANM010000081.1, from coordinate 24,194 downwards.
CTAAAATGGGAAAGCAAAACCCTTGAAGATCTTTTCATTGATAAAGAAAAATATAGTGGCCGCTGCGGTTCTTCAAATGGGAGATAAGTTTTGACCTTCTTAGAGAAAGCCGAGTCCTCCCATAACTCTGAGTTTAACCCTCACTTTTGACATTCGATCTTTTGCCAGAGATGATGTTAATGCCACTGCACAGACCTGCGGCAAGTCCATACCGATCAAAGTCAGTTTTTTGTTTATTTTCGAAAGCCAAACATTACGGGGCCCCTGCAGAGTGGAAAGTAGAATCAGTTTAGTCAGGTCATCCGCTGGTCACAAAATGACCTTTAAGAAGTAGGAAAGGGGGAGCAATTCCAATTGTATAGATAAGGGAATAAGTTTCAGCTCCAGATATATTACCGCATTACTTGTTGAAGGTGGGAGGCCAAGCAGTCTTTTTAAGAATTTTCTTTCTGCCAAACCGACGTTAGTCTGCACCATGTCCCCCCAAAGCTCGCCACCGTACTTAATTACGCCATATGATTTTGCTTGGTAAATCGTGGCTATATGGTTGAGAATGTTTGAGGAAAATTGGTTATTAAGTTGGAGCAAAAACCAATTTGTTTGGTTAAAACGCCCTAATGCTTTGGCCTGCATCCTCTCCCACTTCAGATTGAAATTGAATCTAACGCCAAGATAATCGAAATAAGGGACATTCTCCAGTCTATTACCGTTACAGTAGAAACATGGAATTTTCTTGGAGACTTCCCTAGTACTAAAAATTAGGACCTTAGTTTTTTCATGGTTAATTTTTAGATGTCTCTGGTCCATAAATATGGCGAAACTAATGTACCACTCTGTTGTTGCTTCGTATAAAAATGCTGCCATACATGCTAAAAAATCTGCTTATGAGAGCAGCATTGACGCCACTAAATCTGACACTAGGGAACTGTTTACAATTCTAAAGGAGTTGGATAGGAGCAAAAACTCTACTAAAGGATACCTACCGCCTGGTGCATAGGCATCCAAGTTGCCTTGATGGCCAAACAACATCTGCCTTCATGACAACATAGCAAAAAACGCAGTACGTCCGTTCTGCTTATGAAAGCAGCTTTGATGCCGCTAAATCTGACACTGGGGAATTGTTTATAATTCTAAAGGGGCTGGATAGGATCAAAAACTCTACTAAAGGATACCGTCTGGTGCATAGGCATCCAAGATGCCTTGATGGCCAAACCACATCTCCTTTGTGACAACATAGCAAAAAACACAGTACGTCCGTTCTGTGATGTTTTTTTAGCAGATATCTGTTGCATGTCCTAATTCTAATTCTTCTCTTCCAACTTTCTCTTTTCTTCATGTGACAGAATCTGATGTTCGTGAGGTTCATGACAACCTGAAGCCTACTCCCTGTAAGGGACATACTTGCCCTGCTTCATTCATAAAGAAATAGCCCTATACATTGATCCCGATTATTGCACATACTGTTAATGCCTCTTTTTATGCTGCCACAGTGCCAGATAGTCTTGAAAAGGCCTGGATTACACCTCGTTTAAAAAAAGAAAATCTTGACCCTCTAGGTGCATCTAATTATCAGCCTAATACCGGAGTCTCATTTCTTTTAAAGATCATTGACCGGATTGCTTATGTACAAGTCCAGCAATTTGTAGACGCCAATAACATTCTAGGCCTGAGACAGTCAGGCTTTAGAACTGGGCATGATTCTGAGACCGCTCTTATAGATCTAAAATCTAACATTACTAGTCTCATAGAAAAAGATCACACAGCGCTTTTTATGTTGCTTGATTTGTCGTCAGCGTTTGACCTTGTGGATGATTCTATGCTGGTCAATCATCTGTATACTGTAGCCAACTTCTAACAGTTGGCAGTTAAGTGGGTAAATTCTTTTTTAAATTATCACTCTGCAAGAATTTTCTCTGACTATTCGGTGGCATCTCCACCTGCCCTCCCCTACTGAGTCCCTCATTATTCATGTCTTGCTCCAACCCTATATAATATCTGCGCATGACCTGACTCCTCTTTTGCTATTTTGGATAGACTGGGCATTAGCTTTACCAATTATGCTGACGATATTTGCAACTTGTCTCATTATGATCATGTTACTCCAGCCAGGCGCACTTTGCACTGGCTTCCAGTACCTGATCGTATCAGGCACAAATATCGCCCCTGCTTACCAATGCGACAGAATCAAGTTGCAGGAGGCAAAAAGTTCTTTGTGCTCTAATGACCATCTGTGTCTGGTGGTCAGCGCTTTAAACGTCAGTCCACTAGTAGGTTGACATTGCTGCTTCTTCAATGTGGAATGATAGCCCACTTCTCATTCGGGCTGCACAGAGTTGACTCTCCTTTGTTGTGAATTGCCTCTGCAAAAAGTATATATTCTGATCTTTGGAAGCAGAGTTTTTATTGTTATTTTAACCTGCTCTTATTATTTGTTTGTTTTGTCCCACATGTCCTTGTATTTTATCTGTTCATTGTTGGCGCTCTGAGGCCCATGGGCTTGTAGCACTTGACAAACATTTAATAATAATAATAATAATAATAATAAATGACCTAGAGCTATACATACAGCAGGTCTGCGATCAGTACCCAGCTTCAGTACATATGGCAGATACTCTGCGGGCAACTACCTTATACACGTACACGGCTTCTCATTGAGTACATCATACAACTCCAGACATGTTTTTCTCATAACCTCTGTGCAAGTTTGGTAACACTATGAGTGCTACCTAGAGTTGCCTGCCCACATAGGTAGCACATAGTTTCTCCTTGGACCACTGGATTTGTGTGTCTGTGCATAACAGCATTTATGATGGTATGCACACCTACAAGTAAATAAAATATACATCCACAAGTATGTTGAGTAAGTGATGGTGGTGTGTCATACCATGGCATACACAAAGGTAACTTTTGTCTCATATCATGTAGGTGCCTTTGAATATACTGTTACCCTGGCTATTGATCCCTGTCAGAGATGCATGAACAGCTGCAGAGGAGAAGTAAAACCAGGCCCACTGTACAACCCAAAACTGCATCAAGAAAACGTGTTGCCATTCTCTAGAGTCATTTTCGATTCCTGTATCAGACAGATGGGGCTTTCCAATACTACCAGAGAAAGTTGGGGACATTGTCATAATGTGTGCCATCCTGTACATGGCCATTCACCATCATTTACCTGAAAGCTAATAATGCAGAGGATGCTGATGCCTCAGAATCAGATGACAATGATGATCAGGGACAAGAACATGTGGTGTTGAGCGAAGGTGAATATGGCATGAGCAGAACTTGTACACAATTTCTTCAGATGATAGGGGACCAACACAAGTGCATACCTCATCCACTCCCAGTTAGACCTGTGAGAACCCTAGTGGGCTTGAGCTCACTGGAGGTTCAAGTCAGGCTCTTCAGGAATTTACCGAGCTCAAGACCAGGAGCTCAGATATGCAGGGCACCGTAAACACTCTGCATACTGTAGCCTCGAGTGACAGAATACAAATGCACTGCATTAATACACTGCACTCTACATTGGTGCACTGCAATGTATAAATGCACTCCATTTATATAATGTCGCACTCACTGGCTCGGCTCGTGATGGGCTCAGGCTTTCAGAGCTCATGTTCGGCTCAGCTCGGGCTTGGCCCGTTCTGGAAAATTTCAGGGTTGCCCAGCTCTACTCCCAGTTTCACTGCATGTACTTCCATTCGCATCTGTAAATAAAAGCACACCTACACAGTATAACTGCCTTTGTGGTTTTAATATTAAAAGACAGTATTAACAAATCATTTTTCCTCCTCTGTCCTCCATTGTTAATAATCTAAACTACCATTAAAATTCCACACACCTCCATTATATCTGTATCTCAAATCAGCACAATGTCAATGAACAACGCATGTTCTTTTGTTTTGTTTTCTTCCTTTCTTGCCACGTTTGCTCCCCATACATCGTATGCGCATTAAAAAAGAGAGAGCAACAGGTCTTGATGGTATTGAATTTGTGTCTTCAGTTTTACATTTTGAGCTGCTTGATGCAGTTTCCTATCAATTCTGAGTCGTAGGTGCCGGGGCCATGTGTTTCATCACAGCTGCAAGGCCCCCAATGGCCTGTATGATGGCATTGCCTTGCCTAGTGATTCCCTCCAAAATGGAAACAGTACGGGATCTCAATGAAATCATCTGCACCCAGTATAACCCCTGTAGGTGACTGAACTTCTCCTGATTGCTCTTCTCTGCCTCCCTACGACGTGCTGCTTCTGCCTCGTGGTGGAGAAGCTGGCATTCATGTATAATCCTCAGGTCCTTCAATTCATTTAGTAGTTCTGTGTATACAAAATCTTTATCTGCAGCATCATGCTCCTTCGTGGCAGTGGCCTGCAATTGTTGTGCCTCCAGCTGCTCCTCCTCATGCGCGCTGACAGTTGATGACTGTACCTCCAGGCAGTTAAGGCGCTCGTGGATCTCATGCTTTGTGTCCTGAGGCTGGAGCATGTGAAGTGTAGGGGGTGTAAATTGCTCATCATCCCTTGGTGCATCCCTGGGTGATAAAGGGGACAGTGATCCCAATGATATGGATGCCTCAGATCGGGTTGTTGCTGAGGGATTGAATTGCATAGAAGCCTCTATGAATTCTGTTTCCTCTGACATCAGCTGCCGTTCCTCCACTGACTTGTCTGTGCAGTCTGGCTGGCCCTCCTTTTCTCCTGTTGCCATCGATAGGACCTTTTGTTCTGGTGTAGACACCTGCTGTTGTTCTGCAGGAGTCATGTGAGCAATAGGCTGCTGGTCTTTCGCAGCAGTTGGCCCTTTCCTCTGCTTTCTCACAGCCCCAGAGCTTAGGGGTGGTCCGTCTGCTATTTTAGACAGCTGTTGAGGCACAGTCTGTGTAGTAGGTGCTTCCTGCTTTGATATACAGGTTGGACCTATGTACAAGAAACATGGGAAATATTGCCGTCATTGGGAGGCCAGCCCTGGGTCTGGCCTCCCAATATGGAGTTTCCGGGCTTAGCATTAGAAGCTCGCAACCTGGGTGTATATATTGACCCCAATTTCCAAGTCCACCACCAGGTTGATCAGGTTGCCCGCAAATGCCACTTCATCTTGTGGAAAATAAGCAGATTCACCGGGCTGTTAGACTTCAGGCGCAGGAAACTGCTATTGGAGGCTCTGGTTATGGCACACATACATTATTGCAATTCCATCTACGCAGAGATACCGGGGTGCTTCTTACCAGACTTCAGAGCATCCAAAACAGGGCCCTGCGCCTGATCTGCAATCTGAGGAAGTATGACCACCTCACTGAAGCAAGAGCCCAGGTGGGCTGGCTCCCATTAAAAGCTTTATTCAACCTGAAGCTGGCAACCTGGGCTTGGAAGATCGCACATGCCTGTTGCCCGCAGTTTGTGGCTGATTGGTTGCCACAGAGGATTCAATCACGCAGTCTTAGACACCATAACCAATTCCACTTCCCTATCCCAAAGAAAGCGCGGGCGGGCGGGCGCATGCTAGCCTTTCTCCTGCCCAGACTATGGGCCTCCCTTCCACCACAGATTCAGAACTGCACTTTCCTAAATCAATTCAAAAGTCAGGCAAAAAAATACTGTAGTACACTCTGATCTATGTTCCCCCTGCTTTTTCCACCCTTTTTAAATTGTAGTGCACAGACAAGTCAGTGGAGGAACGGCAGCTGATGTCAGAGGAAACAGAATTCATAGAGGCTTCTATGCAATTCAATCCCTCAGCAACAACCCGATCTGAGGCATCCATATCATTGAGCTTGAGGTAACAGACATTAAGATTCAACCATGTCCATGGTCGGACCATTTCTTCGTTTTTGGCTCTATTCCACTCTTGAGCACGTTACAGAAGCCAATACATAAACGGGTTATTAAACGATGTCGCAATATTGCTAAAATTTCTCCTGAATGCTTTACAGATTCTATTACACCTTTATTGCCTAACATCCTTAAACTTGACAACTTGGAAACTTTGACCTCTGAATTCAGGACTTGCCTGAATACAGTCACTGACAATCTAGCACCAGAAAAACTTAAGATACATAAAGTAGAAACTAGTAATAAAAAGTGGTTTTCTGACTCTATCTTAAAAGCACGTACACTTAAAAGAAGAGCAGAGGCATCATGGAGACGTAACCCGTCGCAGGACAATAAAGTCGCCTATAAACTTGCTGCCAGTAATTTTAAAGAGGCTATCGTGTCAGCTAAAAGAGAACTGTTTAATTCCAGAATAGGTGAGGCGCAATCATCATCAAAAGAACTTTTTAAAGTGGTGAAAGAACTCGAGGGTACAGCGGCCCCGCTTAATCTTCCTTTTCCCACTCAAGAGTGGTGCCAGGAGGTTCAGGCTGCCCTGTTTGCTAAAATTGAAAAACACATTGCGGCCATTAAGTCTAAACTTACTACTTTACCCATATCCACTGAACCCCTTGTCTCTAGCTCTCCATCCTCGCAACCTGGCAATTTGTTTAAGTTTCAGCCAGTTACTGTTGAGGAGATTATTAAACTTGTATCTTCTATGAAGTCCACTGCTTACAGAGGTGATGTTTTTACAGAAGATATGATCAAGAAATCTATTCATGTGTTGGCTCCGTTGATTGTTAAAATTATTAATCTGTCATTTGCTTCTGGTGTGGTCCCGCAGGTGCTGAAGGAAGCCTGGATCATGCCTTTGCTGAAGAAGGCTGGTCTGGATCCTTTTGACCCTCTTAATTATAGACCCATCACACATGTCTCGTTTATTTTGAAGATTTTAGATATGGTTGCGCATAACCAGCTTCGCCTTCATTTAGAACGGGAAGAGTTGCTTAACCCAAGACAATCTGGGTTCCGAAAAGGTTACGGCACAGAATCTGCATTGCTGGACCTAAAGAACAATTTAACCAAAATTATTGATGGCGGCAATACTACACTGCTCATTCTTTTAGACCTGAGCGCGGCCTTTGACCTCGTGGACCATGAACTTTTGGTCCAGAGGTTAAAGACTAATTTTTACTTTTCTAATCAAGCAGCAGACTGGATCAATTCTTTTTTATCTGATCGAACAGCCAGAGTTTTTATGGATAACGTTGCCGCAGACCCCACCCCGCTGGTCAGAGGGGTTCCTCAGGGATCTTGTCTATCTCCAACCCTATATAATCTGTATACTCGGCCCCTCTTTGACACTCTTGACCAGTTGGGTGTGGGGTTTACGAACTACGCGGACGATACACAGATCTATCTACCTCTCTCTGGCTGTTATACCGCTGACCTTGCTTTGGTGCAATCTATTTTTAAAATTATCCAGAATTGGATGGTGCAGAATGGATTGGCTCTTAATGATAATAAGACTGAGCTATTATTGTTGGGCACGAAATATCGCCTGGAATCATTACCTGATGTATATACATCCTTTGATATCGAGGGTAATATTATTCAAACTGCTTCTGCAGTGAAAACCTTGGGCGTCTGGCTTGATGCTAAACTCTCCATGTCTACCCATGTATTGAAAACTAAAGCCGCATGTGCCTTTGCCTTGAAACTGGTGCGCCAAATAAAGAACTATCTCTCTAAAGACAATCTGGCAAGAGTGGCTGGAGCACTTGTTAACTCCCGCATAGACTATTGTAATAGCCTACTGGCGGGAGCAGATAAAAGAGTGCTGCACACCCTACAGATTGTGCAAAATAATGCGGTGCGCATAGTGAGTGGTCTCTCTCGTAAAGACCATGTTTCACAGGCAAGGAACAATCTGCATTGGCTGCCAATACAACAGAGAGTTGTCCACAAAATTTGCTCATTGACTCACAAGTGCATTTATCATGCTGCCCCCTCGTATCTATCTGACTGTTTGTCAATCCATAGGCCTAGTAGAGCACTAAGATCTGAAGGCACTATTAGATTAAATCCTCCTAAATTCCACTTAACAACATTTGGTGGTCGTTCCTTTTCTGCTCAAGCAGCCTTACACTGGAACGCCCTACCCTACAATCTTAAACATGTGAACTGTTTCACTGCCTTCAAAAAAGACTTGAAAACGTACTTATTTCGTGACCTTACCTGATTTTTCACCTGTATTCTGACTGGATTTGATGTCTTATGATATTCTGTGTTTACCTATTTGGTTTTGGCGTATCGGAGTGCTCTGAGGCCCAAGGGCGAGTAGCACTTTAATCAAGTTATTTAGTTAGTTAGTTAGTTAGTAGTTTTCAGCACCTAAATATGTTTTAATATTGCTTTGTGTTGTCTGTCCAAAGCGCCCTGAAGCCTCAGCATTGTGCGCTCTACAAAAAAATAAAATGAATGAATGAATGAATATGTGCTTAATTTATAGCAGCGATAACATAATTGTTACATCACAACATGCATTTGATGTATTGTTAGTTTACTGATGTCACTTGCTAGCAGGGTTGATTTCCTTTCATATAAGCACAAATAAGATGTTCATGTGACTCAAAGGCAGATGAGACATTTTGTAATATGTTAATACCAGTCGCAAGTTTCATATTTTCTACACAATGACATGAAGGTAGACTCTAAAACCCATTCAGCTCTAATGGTTTAGCACTTAGGACACGTATCACCGGGTTCCATGCAGGTGTCAATTGTACATTTAGAGATCAAGCTGGATTATGCAATGCATACACAGCAGTGGGCAGTAGGATATTAAGTGAACTAATTTATGGTATACAGATTACTGACTGATAGAAGTGAATAGTGGGGTTTCATATAAGAAATAGTGTCTGGAATATATGTGTAAATGGGTCATAATTGGCTGCTCAGAAGGACAGTAAAGGTAAAGGCTAGTGCTTATATAGCGCTACAAACCTGGAGACATGTGAGAGCAGGGTGACGCTACTCACATCCTGCGAATCAATCTGGGCATGCGCACTTGCTGTGGGCATGCCCAGCGCATGATTCCGTGCCAGATAGCCTGCCTGTGAACATAGATTGAGCAGGCAGGGAATCCAATTTCATTCGCTGCCACCGACAGCTTTTTCATGTCTGTGGCAGAAAATGAAATGGGAATCATGCGGTTGGGTTGTTGGTCACTGAACGTTCGGTGAGGTTGCTGCAGCCTCACTGAACGCTCAAGCAACCTGTATAGAATTGGCGCCTAAGAGTCATGATCAAGTTCAAAACGTTTTACAGAGCATCACTTTAGGGCGCTGCAACCTGGCCAACCCTGGTGTCTTGGGCAAGTGGCAATCCTGAAAGAGAAAAGCGCATAATTTAAAGGGCCACCCGATACAGCCCCTTAAAAACTGACAAGAAATAAATCAATATTAAATTATTACAGTGAGGGGTAATAAACAAAAATATTTCAACTTTGGTTCTTTTACACAAAGATATTTAAAGAAAAAAGTATTATGTTTTCACTGTTTGGGGGACAGCTATATTTGATTTTTTCTTACCTTCAGAGGAAGGCTTCTTCAATCCATTTTTGTGCTGAAAATAAAAAGAAACACTTTTAGGCCAAGGAACGTTTAGCCTTTAGACCTTTTTTTTAATCCTCCCCTATCAAAATTAAAGTAATAAAAATGTCATAATATGGAGGACAAAAAAGCATTTCAATTGTGCAGCTGTCATTCAAGTCACACTAACAACCAATAACATTTTATTAGGTTGTCACGTCACACTTCATTCTTGGTTAATAGGTCTTGTGACTTCAATTAACTAGGATTTCAATCTGCAATCATCTAGCTGCATACTGTCTTCCAGAATTAAGGGGTTTTGGCTAGAAATTCCTATCTGAAAAACCAGTTTATGACAATCAATACGCAACTTTTCTCTATATTCAATTCACAAACCTGTTATGTTATTAGCCAGAGGCCACTGCAACTCAGTCAGCTCGCTGTCAACAACCATCCTACTACTAAACCATCTCTTTCTTTACCAGATGATAAAACAAGTCCACTTTTCCAAGCCACTACAATACTCTGTGGCAAGAGAAACTCAGAAATGTACAACACTACAGTTCTGGCGCCAAACGCCAGCCTCTCGCAGAGGCTGGCGTTTGGCGGCCTCGGCGAGACCGTCTATTCACAGAGACACAGTTCCCAGATTTAATAATTTAATACAACTATTACAACGTTGTATGCAAAACAGGAAAGAATGTGTGTTGTGAATAAGTAGTGCAATTACACAGTGAAATACCAGAAGCTATCTGGTTCCAGTATAAAGATCAAATTATTTTGGTAGAATGCAAAAGCTAGAATCACTTTCACCTAACTATTTTTGGTCTGATTATGTGTCTAATTTATATTGGTAGAATGACATGTTTGGTCCAATTGCTTGTTTGTCTACTTGTTATCAATGGAATTGTAAATCTGTTATGCTCAAGTTTGTTTTCAGACTACAAATGTAATCGAACCAATATGTTACTAGACATTTTAGTAGTTGGGTCAAAATAAGGTATCCAAATTGCTTTTGCTAAATTTTTGTTAGGGCAGAAGGCCTGCTAAAATAAGACATGGAACCAAGATGTGTACAATTCATTAAATATTTAACTTAAAAGTTTGTCATATTATAAATATTAATAACCATTTAAAAATCATTTCCAATAGTTTTAAATAGTGTTGACAAGCTTAAAATTGTCAACATTGACAATAATGAAAATTATATTAGTATTATTATTTATAGTGTTACACACTCCATGGCATCACTGGTTAAAGGGCAACTGACCCACCTTTTACTACTTTGATTCTTATGACAGCCTGTGAAAAACTGTCTATATGTCATGCTTTTAATTTTTTTTCAAACAGTATTGTTTCCTAAATACTGAGAAAACTAAAAGGGAATGTTTGTTAGAAGTGAATTACCACTGGCAGCCAGTGTAGTTCCCTTCTAGCATCCATCACATGTGACCTTCGCGGAAGGTTTTTCACAATACACACTGCTGCAATCTGTATGACCTGTAGTTTGTTAACACAGGTCTTTGTCGCTCCAGCTTAAGGGCATTACAATAATCCAGTCTTGGCAATATGAGAGCTTTTACCAGTGTAGCACAATTCCGCTCAGAAAGGAGAAGTCTCACACGTCTGAGAAGGGACAAGTGGTAGTGCGAGTTTTTGCAGACATAGTTTACCTGAGCCTCCATCCCTAGGGATGCCTCAAGGGAGTCTCCAGCCAGGCAAATAAGGAAATAAATGTCGGCATAAACAATCAGTTTTATTTACAGCCACAGACAAACAGGAAGGAAGAGAGCAAAGCAAAGTAGCTACCAAGGTAGGTTCACCGCCTGGGGATTCAAATATCCTTGCAGAGGAATGGACTAATATGCCAATTCAAACATCCTCTGTAGGTAATCAGATGGTGGCACGGGACACACACTGGGTAAAAGGGAGTGGTGGAGAGACGAAGACGGGACCTTGCTGCATGCAGCTGAGGTGATTAAGCAAAGGCTGTCTCGATACCGGTATAGATGGTTGCACTGTCCACCATAGAGAAAAAATTTGAAGATCATCAACTTAGTCGTTGATAATGATAACAAGTGGCTCACTTGGAGAAGCATGTTTAATATATTGATAGCACTACTTTTACAGCATGCTTTAAACCAAGGGCATTCCGCAGACCTGCGCCTCAAGCCTTGCGCCTGTGGGAGGGATCGTAATGCACCTGGGCACCTCTTTGCTATACCTATCTTCCATAAAACACTTCATCAAAGGGGAAATATTTAAAAATTACTCATCTGCTCTGAGGGCATTTGGACAGTGCTCTTAGAGCAGTACTACAATAGTCATGGGTGCTATACAAATACCCGTTAACATAACACAGCATAATAGGTAAGCTACAATAAGTAATGAGTAACAGGGTGTTAAGCATGATTATACTAAAAAATGGAGGCTGACCCATTCCTACACAAGCCCAAGAAGGAGCAGTAGACCCCCAGGATCCCAAACGGTCAACTTGACTATAAGAGATAAGACCGTAAAATGAACAGGATATAACAAATCTACACTCCTAGTAAGATATCCACATAGCCGCTGACCTACCCTGACAGTCACAATTGTATACAATTGAACATAGAGGTTGTGACACAGAAGATAACAGTGATGGGTCCCAGGGATAAGAATAAATACAGGAAAATACAACACATAACAAAGATCCATAAACAAGGATCGACAAGTAAACAATATATAAAACACCATTATATAAGATATGGATGAATCATGTTGCTTGGCACACAGGCCTTGTGAAGTTCATGAGCACATATAAACCCAAATGCTGAGAACAAGAGGGTGCCGTCTCATGAAAATCAGACTGATAAAGACTCCACTTTGGTTTGTTATGCAACGATACCACAAATGTAGTTTAGATGCACCATGCAAAAACCCAGCTAACATAACATAATATAACATTTAAGGAGAAAGGAACTCTCCCAGAAGAAGAATTAAGAAACTTGGGATATTATAAAGGTTTAGAGAACCCCAGACCTCTAGCAAAGGTTTTTGCAACTTATCAAATAGAAGGATCATGTAGAGTAGAAGGTAGTGTAACACTTCAGGAAGCCAAAATATTAACTCCAACCAATAGATGTACTTAGGTAGTTACAATTCCTTTGCAAGTGGTAAATGCAAACACTAGTTTTGGAAATCCCCAGCACCCAGCCAGGAAGCATGTGGTCTCTAAAGGGCACAAGAATTCTGTAGAACATTCATCAACGTTGCCGCTTCCTACTTCCTACACCCCAGATTCTACATATCTTCAGACCAAGGACTTGTGCAAGTTAAGTAATCAAAAGTCAGAATCAAACAGGAAGGTGAGCTGATAACAGACTTTGAGGTCAAAGGTGTTTAAGCCTCAGAATTTATGAACTGGTAGTTATCCTGTGCTGTCATAATTTTAGCCATTCCTAGCCTGAATCTGGCCAATTTTGTTTAGGTCCGATCACGTTGGTAAATACAAGAAGGTACGATACAGGTAGAAGAACCTTTGCCAGGTGAGTACTGTCAGTAATGGAAGGAAGGACCAGAAGATCTGCTTTTCTAAGGCGAAGACATGACACACCCAGGTTATGCTGATAGAACACCATCAAAATAAAGAAATAGCGCAACGCTAATCATTTTAGCTTTGCAGTCTAGAAGAAAAGAGATTTTTGAGCAGGCTCTTTGAAGCTATCAGCAAATTTATGAGTAAGTTTCCCTTAAGCGTTGGAAGGGATGCTGTCCAGGAGAAGGGGGGGAGGGTGTAATTTTATTGTAAGTACTTGTGATGAAATTAGTTTTATGTTTTCATGGTTTTCTGTACCTTGCTTTTTTTATTCTGTTTGAGCATTGTTTAATATTTATACTGCACTCTGGTGCCTACAAGCCTTAGGCATTGTGAGCTTAAATAAATGAATCTGAATCTGAGTACTATTTAAACAGATTATCCTCTGAATGAGGCATATTCCTTGAGCTTCACTTTAAACTAGAGAAGCAGACTTACAGGCATATTTTCTGAGATTCGCCTGGGCAGCGAATGTGGCCACCACACATTTTGCTGCCCTTGCGTACCTCCTCCTGATTTTGAAAGCTCCTATTTGCATTTGGTGGCTGCACCAGGAGAAAACCTGTCGCTGCCACAGAATGGAAATGTAACTTCAAAATTTCCTGGAGCCACAGCCCCAATAAATTTTGAAGTGCACATGCCCAGAGAATGCACTGAGTGTGCAATGCATGCTCAACAAATGTTTTTAGAAATGCCTGCAGTTATATGCGCAACGAATCTTCAAATTTGGTGCACAGACATTCGCTTGGAATTTCTACCAGATTTGTTGCAATATTTACTTTGCAGAGGTGCAGCGAATGTTATCAAATCTGCCTGATAATGAAACCTTATCTTCTTATCTGCTGCCATTAAAAATGATTATCTCAGCGTTAAAGATTTCATTTCTATGTTATGTTAACCACGTATTTGTAAAGCACCCATTGCTGCTAGAGTGGCCTTCTGGCCCTGTTCCATAAACCCGGTTGGTTCTATTTCATTACATTAACGGATACTTCATAACATTAGCAGTAGCATCAACATCAGTGTGATTCTCCCAGCCAGCCAACAGCAGCTTTTTAAGAGCATTTAGTTAGCCATGCAATCTGAAAAGGAAGGAGATGAGTGTAGTGTATGGAGAAGGGTTTTAAATAGAAGTTATGGCATGATTAATGATGCATCTGATGCATCAAAAGCAGTAAAGGGATTAATGTAAGCATAAAATGTGGCGCTCGGGAGTAGTTTGAGTGACAGTAGGTTCTGGAGTCAATTTGTTGTGATCAGTATCTGTTCTATTGTTTTTTGTATGTCATAAAACACCCTTAGTTTTGTGAGCAGACTGCACCCACAGCCAGCTTCTCTGGCCTGCACATATCAGTACACTGCAGGCCATTAAAAACTGTGATTATCCCAACAAAAATAATCTTAAGTGCAAAGGCTAGGAAGCTTGTGAATAAGGGTGGTATCAAACAGTGATCTTGACTTTGATTTATCTTGTAGAGTGAGGATTGTGATTTTTACTCATGTACTGGACCAATCAGCTTTGAAGATTTGGAAAAATGCACCAGGGAATTAAGTCTTCAGGTAAGTGGAAATGGAAAGCCTTTAGTATTTTCAAGTTTTCTTGTTGTGAGAGGGCATAAGTATAAATGGAAACAGCAAAACAACTTTCGGCTAAAAACATTTATTAGCTTTTCATACTGTAATCTTCATGTAAAGACTTTCCGTTGGCCTTGAAAATATGAGACTGTTCAAAATTGCATAATTAACACACCAGACCCAAGCTTCTGCTACAATCTCAAGATAGCGGCAAGCCTCGAACTCTAGACGATACCTCTCTCTCTCAAACAGATAAGTTTGAAGTCAGTCACCAACATCAGCACATCTACTTTTAACTTTAACCTTGCAGTGAGGACCAGGCAGACATTTGAATTCATTGACCGCTACATATCCTGGCAGCACCAGCGAGAGCCCTTGTGACAAACCAGACTAAGCAGACAACAGACACAGAAAGTAGTCAACCCTTTATTGTACAAACCCAAGATAAAAATGAACATAAAAGCACAGGACTTAACCTGCCTACTTGTCAGAGCTGCACCCTGACTAATGGGAACAGGATTATAATCTGAGTCGGGGTTCCAGTACCCTATTTGTTTTGCAGTTCCCTTGCTAAAAGTCCAATTTCTCTTTAAAAGGGGTCCTGCCATCCAGTTCCTAAACACAATCTTTTCACCACCCACAATGCTCACCACCAACTATGTACAGTATCCAAAAGGGTGGAAAGAGGAATTAAGGTCTCAAGGCCACATCCAGGATCGCTACCTTTAAGTCATCCATAGATTTCCCCTTGTTAGAGAGTGGTCAATTATTTCCACAAGGCTACCTCTAGGATTACTGCCTAAGTCTATCTTCCTGCACTTTTGTCCAGGATTCTCAAGCCTGGAAAAGGGTCACCTCTTGGATGGGTGAAGATAAGTCAAGCTTCTTCCCTTGTTCTGCACTCCGTCCCGGATTAATTTCTTAGTCCTTCTACAATTCTTCACGTAGGTTGTCAGCTTGTGAGTTCCTCTTGGTTAGGGTTGCATCCTTGGGGTGCTCGTATTGTGATATCAGGTTGGGTTGCCTTTTGCCTTAAGCCTGCAGGTCTGTCAGTCCCTCCTGGACTGACCTCTGATCACTGTCACTGAAGTTGCTACAGGGTTCACTTGCAGTGGTTCAGGGGGTACAGCTGTGTACATACTTGGTCCTTTTGGTACTGCCACCAGGAAGAATGGATATGACCATGTTAGTTTTGCAAAATTCCCTTTGGTGTACCAGAGGTTTGTAGCATACATCCACCACTTCCAAAGAGAGGGACACCATCTGTGTGTCTCTACCTTCTGAATGCCATGAAGCAAACTTTTACAATCTGGTCCTCTGGAGTGTTTGCTACACTAGTGAGGCATCGTGGCTGCTGGCAGATTCTCACCAGGTCCTGTCTCAAACTGCTGGTTACTGTCTGCCTTTATAGGACTTCGGCTGTGAGATGAAGTTCACCAGTTTCCCAATTCTAAGCAACTACCTCAATGCCAACTCATCTGGTCATGGCCTGTAGAACACCCACCTTGTTTGGCCTGCCTTTTTAAATGTCTCAGTTCCTGAAAGGTGATCTTGCAACTGTGGAAGCTGCCACAAGGCACACTCCATTTTCTTAACAAGTGGGCAAGATGTCTCACTAACCACAATGACTTTCTTTTTTTACTCTCCCTGTCTATTCCTCCTTCAGCAATTCTTGTCTCCCTGAGTGATTAAAGACTGGGTTTATAAATTGTTTTGTTGGGGCCACAAGTATTTGGGTTTCTTTCCTCTGCCAGGCAAGTGAGTTTTGAGCATCTTTTGGTGTCACTGGCATAGTATGAGCCTTTTCCACAATCAGTGCTACAGTTAATGAGCTCAATAACTGCATGGCTCTTGCACTCTGACAGTGGTGCTTTAACGCTATTATTTAGTAACATATTTTTTAATATCAAAAAAACATTAAGATGGTGACAAATAAATACATGCAGCATAATTAGTCCTATGTGCAATCTGAAGTCATAATCAAGGAGGTAGAAAGGTAGAATCTCTCTTAGATTCTTTCATAGGAAGCATATAAAGTCAAAGAAAATCAAGTGACCCTGAAGACAGGTTCGACAAAAAACATAACGGACAGGGTACTACTTCCAGGGTGAGAATACATTTCCTTTCAAGTATAAAATTTAAACTCAAGCACCACCAAGCAAAGGGTGAATGTAGTCAAAGAATATCCAGAGGTGAAAAAATTTTGAACCCAATATTGTGTAGCAACTGTGGAGGGGGTAGAGGCAGCTCAGCATGAATTGTTAACTATTCCCTTACCAACTGTGTCTAGTAGGTATATGCCCCACTTTGCACTGCAACTCAACTTGGGGGCATGGTCATATGGAATGCAATGCCCATCGCAACTCACACAACAGACAGGACCCGGGGCAAATCAGCTCTAACGTCTTATCTGACAAAGGAGATATTGCCCTTATAGTTAACTCTTCAAATTAGAAAGTGAAATCTGAAGCTAAAGCAAGCAATAATAAAATTGATCAATATACCAAACTAGTAATTTCGCATCAGGCAGCAAGTAGATTGCAGGAGGATTTAAACAGTCCATTTAACATAGTCATTGGCAATGTGAATCAGCTATAGTTGATTTTAATGCCACGAAACTACAAACCCAAATAATGACATGCCAAGAGAGTTTAATGAAACAAATGATCATGCCCGTTCTAGAATCCGGCAAGCTTATTGTAAAGGCACACAAATGCAAGGCCTATTAAATTATTTGACCAAATGTTCCAGCCTTAAAATCTGTAGGGGAATCAGAGGTTGCATTAATAAAGTCACATTCTGGTTTAGAGTAAATAAAAAGTGTCCTTTATTTGTTCTCATGTCAAATGGGCAGTAAGAACTTACTTGTGTCCCTAGAGACTCAATCATTTCCAACCAAAACAAAAAAAAGTGGTTGTAGTAGAATTGGCCTCTAGGGAACTGGTAAAAAGTCTAATTTAATAGGAACTAAGAGACACCACACCTTTCCAAAATGACAAGTCTGGAATATTCGTGAAAGCTGTATGCGCCATATTTCCATCTTTGTCATTTGTTACTACTGGGAAGACTGACAACAATAGCCTGCTCTTAAAATCTTATAGAACATCAAATTGAGACCGTCCAGGGATCTTCTATAGAGGGTAATCACACATAGCATGGAAACAAAGGAAAGGGCAATACAAAAGGTTGTTGCCCAAGTATGGTCAATGCGGAATCACAATAAATCCTAGATTCTCTGAAGGAGGTCGCAGATAAGTTTAATGATGTAATGAGAGCCATTGTTAATGGCGCACATAACGCGCTCCAAACATCTATTGATCCCATGAAAATAAATAACCCAGCAATATCACTGGATGATCATGATTAAAACCCCCGGTTATATGTATTTATTTTTTTGCCCTTTCCGTCTACATTTATCTATAGTTATTTTTTTAGCATGTTTTCTGTATTTATCCATATTTATTTTTTGTTTTGTGCAAATATACCCTATTACTCGTATATCTGCTTCATTTTAAGAGATAAATAGCTAAAACAATAAAATACTTTGATAAGAAGCAAAATAACAATGTTTCATGCCTTGCCTTATGCTTTATTATGAGAAAAATTAATTTAATAACTTTTGTATGCTGTCAAACTGCACTGGCTTGAAGGCTTTATTTATAGCATGAAATGACAGTTAAAAAGATTATTTTCTGTTTTTCCATATTTATAAATAAATGTAGTTAGAAATAAAACTGATTTTCATCTGTATTTATCTGTAAAAATAGATAAAAAGGGAAAATTGTGAGCCTTAGTAATGCTATATTGGTAGTTTGCTCCTCACAGGCACTGGACGACTTAGGCTATCACTACCTTAGCTCTTTGCCTCCATCTCTTATGGCAATCCTGTGCTTCAGGATTGATTGCTGCTATTGGCCCTGTAGTCTTCTCCCCGATCATGTTTTATAAGGAGTTGCATCCTAACTGGGCTATGCAAGTATTATGTTAAGAGTAGCAGAGGAATGTATGAAGGGGCACTGTAGTCGCCAATTTTGTAGTAATGAATCACCACGCGTGATAGTAGTTATATCTTTATTGGAGAGCACAACTGTGCCAAACACCTTACAAGAGTAAATCTCTCACCAACTGTCATCTCCCTCAGGCCACTCTCAACATTCTAGAATGTTGAGCTCCTGACCAGGCCTGACTAAGGATGCAGAGACAGGACAAAACACTTAAGTACATTACAACATATCTCCCTTCCTTCCAAACTTGAATACAACAGTTTAACAGTATAACAGTATAATACATAATACATTAATTACACTTTTTAACTCCTGTCGAACTCTACCCACAAATTTCATGACTTTATTTACATAATAATTAACATCTGGTTTTAACACAACTACGATCTGGTTTCAACTTTAACCACACGATCTAAATTCCATTTACCAGCTCCTTCCAACCAAACATGTTTTCTTCCTACATAGATCACTTTGTGTGGTCCAGAGTACCTAGAGAATCCCTTCTTTTCCGGATGATAAATTTTCACATGTTCACCTTCTCTTACTTTAACTTCTTTCACTGCATTCCTTTCATCATAATACCGCTTGGATTTTTCTTGATATTCCTTCAGATCATTTCTCATGCATTCTACACTTCTCGAACTTTCATGTCTCACACACTCTTGCCAAGCAGGATTTAACTTAGTACATGCCTCTCGGCCCCTCATCAACTTAAAAGGTGTCTCTTTTGTCATAGAATTTTTCGTAGTGCGATATGCGAACATCATCTTCTTCAAATTATCCAACCATGGCAAACCATTTTGTAATGATAGCTGAATATTCTCCTTTACAACCCTATTCATCCTTTCAACCATTCCGTTCCCCTTTGGATTATACAAAGACGTAGTATGATGTTTTATTCCACACGACTCAATGTACAATTTCATTTCTTTTGACACAAATTGCACACCATTATCAGTCACCAATTCTGACGGGAACCCTTCTCTCTCAAATATTTCTTCCAAAAATTTAATCACCACCTTTGTGGTCACATTCGGTACAAACTTAACCTCAAACCATTTACTGAAATAATCAATCAAAACAATCCCAAACCTGGACATCGTTCCCAATTTGTCCATTGGCCCTATAATATCCACCGCTAATTTCTTCCACGGAATTAACTCGTAATCCACAGGACATAAAGGTTTTTTGAAGGACTTCACAATTTTGTCACTTGATGAACAAGCTTGACATTCTTTCACACAATTCTCCAAATCCTTGTCCATATTTGGCCACCAATACCACAGCCTTACTCTGTTTTTTGTTTTTGTCCTTCCTAAGTGCCCTTCATGCCCCAGGTGTTGCAATCTGGGAATCATCACTTTCGGCGGTACGATTCTGTCACCCCTTCTAATGCCCTGTGGACCAATTGACAATTCATCCCACACATTTTTGTATAGCATACTATTACTCTTTTGAGGACCCTTGCCTTCTTTTAAGTCTTTTATAAGTTCCTGATATTCACTGTCATTTTCAATTTCCTCAATCCATTCTTTTTCTGTAATAGCCGCAGCCCAATCCGCTATCTCAAACTTCCTTTCAATTTCTACACACTGTACGTTCTCACTCACTTCCATCGGCTTCCTAGACAGATAGTCAGCTATGACATTCCTTTTTCCTGGGTGATATTCCACCGTGAAATCATACTCCCTGAGATCAAAAGCCCACTTCACAATCCTCGCACTCACTTTTTCAGTTCCCTTGGTAGAGAAAACAAACGTCAATGGCTTATGATCTGTCTTCAATACAAAATGCGCACCCCATACAAAATGTGAAAAATGTCTCACACCCCACCAACAGGCTAAAGCTTCTCGTTCAATTGTGGAGTAATTCATTTCATGAGCTCTTAATGCCCTTGATGCAAAAGCCACTATCTTTTCTTCAGCACCGTGTCTTTGAACCAGGGCAGCTCCCAACCCTTTCAAGCTCGCATCCACATAAACAATTGTCTTCTTCCCTACATCAAACGTCACAAGAGCCTGTGCTTGACATATTTTCCTTTTTATCTCATCAAAAGCTTCCTGACATTCTTTTGACCAGTCAAACACGACCTTGTTTTTCATAAGTTCCCTCATTGGACAGGTTATTGAAGCAAAATTTTCTACAAATTTTGAATAGTACTCTGCTAACCCTAAAAATGATCTCAGCTCATCTTTGTCATTAGGCGCTGTCGCTTTTTCCACAGCTTCTATCAAATTTTGTTTAGGATGTATGCCCTCTCCATCTATGGTGTGACCCAAATAATTCACTTCTCTTCTTTTGAACTTGCATTTTTCTGCCTGTATAGTTAACCCTCTCTCCTTAAGTATGTCCATCACTTGTCTGACCTTGCAATCATGTTGCACTTCTGTCTCACCTGTGACTAGTATGTCATCTTGAAAGCAATATACATTTGGCACTTTGTCAAATAAACTCTCCATCACTCTTTGGAAAACCGCTGCCGCAGAGGACAGCCCGAATGGCATGCGCTCACAACGGAAAGCGCCAAACGGAGTAATGAATGATGTCAAATGTTTGCTTTCCTCCTCTAGCTCAATCTGGTGGTAAGCTGAGGACAAATCAATTGTGGTGAACCAAGAAGATTTTTTTAGAGTAGCTAACATTTTACCTACGTTGGGTAAAGGATGTCTGTCCACCCATATTCTTGTATTCAAATCTTGTAGGTCTATGCACAATCTCCAACGATTGTTGGGCTTCGGGACCATCACCACTGGGAACAACCATTCGGAAGCTTCAATTGGTTTAATTACTCCCCTTCCTAGAAGCCCGTCTAATTCTTCCTTCATACACACCTTTTGCCTTTCCTTGACATCACGCACCCTATGCACCACAGGCATCACATCCTTCTTAAGAATTATCCTATGTTTGAAACCCCTTAACTTCCCTAGCACATCCGTGCACACACTCGGATAATCTCCACGTATCTTGTTCAAAAACTCATTCGATTTTTCTTCAACTCCGATTGCCTCATGGAGCACATTCACATCACACACTTTGTTTCTACCAGCTGGGAACTCCTCTCCACCGGTTTGGCATATCGGCCGATCTGTTCCCGGTTTTAATACCATGCCTATTTTCCCTTGGGTCTCCCAACCCAACAGATTTCCCCCACACGCAGAGACATAAACTTTTGTTTCAGTAGACCTGTGACCATATCTCACAACTCCTATGAAAAATCCTAATATTTCCACTTTAGAGCCCCCATATGCTCCCGGTTTAATATCTGGTGGATGTAAATGACATTGGAACCCCTTTGAATATGTGTCAGCAGAGATAATGGAAAAATACGACCCACTGTCTATCAGCATTCTTACTTTGACCCCATTAATGTCAATATCCGCTTGTGGTTCTTGTCGTCGAGCTCTGTCGCATGTTATCTCCAGAAACAGTGTATTTACATCAGGCATGCACATCTCGCCACCTTCTTTGTCTGGCAGTTCTATTTCATTCATGTTCTGTTTCCCAGATGTGAATTTCCCAGTCCTACACATCCTGGCGAAATGTCCCTTCCTTCCACACTTTAGGCAATCGTAGTTCCACGCGGGACAATTTCTTGACCAGGAATCATGTCCTTCGCGTCCACATCTCCCACAGTTTTTTTTATTTGACTGAAATTTGTTCTTTATTTCCGATTCAACTGCTTTATTCTTATACTCCGTCATTTTCCTATCCACTCTCCTAGCTCCTTTGAGAGCATTTATGTCACACTCCACATGTTCAGGAGTAGGTTTCTTGTTTATAACATCTACAATTTTCTCTGTTTTCTCTTCTGTTCTGGCTATATCTATCGCCTCTTGCAATGTTGGGTTTTTCTTGTTCCACAGCTTTTTCTGAACAGATTTATTTGAGGTATGCATCATTAATTGATCCCTGATCATAACTTCCACAACGTTCATAGTATCTTCAAACTTGCATCTAGCCACCAAAGCTCGAAGCGCTGCGATGTACTGATCTATAGACTCTCCCTGTAGTTGACTCCTTGAGTAAAACTTATACCGTTCAAAAATTACATTTATTTTTCTTCCAAAATTCTCCTCTAACACCTTTAACGTGTAATCAAACTCAGTTTCATCTGGTTCTCTGTGCAGCCTCTCAAAATATTTATACATTCTCTGTCCTTCTGCCCCCAAACAACATTGTAGTGTCGCTGTGCGCCTGTCATCTGGAAGGTACTGACCGCCTATGGCCAGCAAATAGGATAGAAACATGTCTTTCCAATCCTCCCAGGTTATATTTGGTTCACCAGGGAGAGGTAAAAACATGGGAGGGGCTGAAATGTTTATATTTGGTGAGAATGGTATAAAAGGTCCACTATGCATTGGCATTCCAGAAGGCCCTGGCTGCATACCAGTTGGTTGGTCTCTCGGTTGCATATTTATTGTTGGTAGTAATCTTGTCTTTCCCTTCTTTATTGCTTTTATATTCTTAACCATTATATGTTAAGAATATTTGTTTTTTCCTTTTTTTTGGTCCTGTACTATTTGTAGCGCCTTTTTTTCTGTACATATGCTTCAATTTTTAGTCTTTGGCCATAAGTTTTATTCTAACAACATCAATTTGACATAGAGTTAACACAGCAAAAAAAATGTGAACCCGAGCCAATTTATAGCATTTGGCCAATAACAATTTACAGTATCCCCATACTGTATACATTGTCTCATTATTTTCGAGCAACAGTAAACTGTACACATGCATTTTTTTATCAGCCGAATTTAAATTTCACGTAAAATTTTACATTTGTATTTTAAATAAAATATGTTTTTACTACATGGGTTATTAATGTCATAACGGACAAGCGCAAAACTCTTAATGAATGTGAAATCACTCAAAACCTTGCTATAAAACACATCCACTTCTTGGTACATAGCCAAAGTATACTTTCATATTGTACAGTCAGTTTTTATCATATATATCAGGCTTCCAATTCTGTACTTGCAGTTCCTATGTGGCCCAGTAGATGACAGTAGCAATCTGGCTTATAATTGCTGCAGTTATGATGATCATTTATTCCTTACACACCCATGTGGATTGATTCTGGCACAAAGTTTTTGAAAGATACATACATGATATTGTGTTGCCAAGAAATAATGGTTGGCTTTTATCTGGCAGACACTACCATGTTACAATATATCCTAACCTCTCCTTCTTGAACTGTCAATTGCACCGACAGTTTTATTAAACTCACGGTTTTTAAACAAAAACATTTCTTTTTAAGATTGTGCCGTAAAAAATGCACCGTTGAACACCATTTTGTTTCAATTAAGAAAAAAAAGTCTTGGGGTAAAATGCCTAAATATCACTGTTTTACCCGCTTGCTTGGCCATTATTGGTGCCACTCGCCTGTGCAGTAAGTTCCTTTCACAAACACTGCATGAAAATGATGCCATTTCATTGAGAATGTAACATTTATTGCACTAGATGTAAAGGTCTGTAATGGTGGAAATCCTTAAATTTGCTGGTAAGATAGTTCTAAACCATAAAAGGTTAATGAGCTATTTATAGCCTGCCTACAAAATTTTATTTTGTGGAAAAAGTAACTTTTCATACATTGGTGTACAGTAGGATGTGAAAAAAGGTAAGGTAAATGACTGCAAGTGACA
>JASANM010000035.1:78222-94835 GCA_031753655.1 Desmognathus santeetlah | reverse complement strand
CGTAACGCCCATTCAGTTTATAAACTTTATTTTCCAGCCTCTTCTTATATTTTTATATTTACTGATTAATCTGCACAATAAGCCTTTCCGTACTGCCCAACAACCTATTCTAATATATTTATATGCAGCTTATTAACTAATTCACACACTTAAACCTTTTCTGTGTCGCTTAACTAACCCAAACTTCTCTTTCAAGCCTAATATATCCTATGCAAATAAACACAATCATATCACCTCTTTATATCCAACCTAAGCCCGTAGATTCAATCATAAACCCATTACATTAATCAAAATAAATAAATAAACCTAATATCTCAAGAATTAAAACAATTAATAATCTTTATTTAAACCGCCCACTCAAATATGCGGAAAAATTTCAAACGAGAAAGATTTTCACTTCCGCTTTCGACACCCAAGGCCAAAATTCTAGGGGGCTAAATTATCGCTTGTGCTAAATCGCCATAATTGATGTAAGGCGGGGACATATTATGCATAATAGGGCATTCATCTAATTTCCATTCGGATTTGTTTTTGCGCCCTTCAAGTCTAAAATTCCCCGCGGAGACGAGAAACCCGCAACCCGCCCCCTAGGATGCGATGTCTAGATCTAAGGACCTATTTTGTAGTACCACGGACGTTCACATTCAAAATGCATCCGGCGCGCAATCTCAGGTGCGCCTTGCTTCAGACTTATCACCGTGAACTTTTTTTGGCATAAAAGTGAAGTATTCTAGCGACCTGGATCCCCCGTGACCCCCCATAACTGGTTTGATGTCATGTTTTCTTTTTTTTTTCTCTGTGAGGTCAACAGACATATAGGCTTATACCTGGTGAATCTTAATCTAAACCTGAACATAACATGCGTATGTAGTTTAACTAATATATGACAGTATTAATATAAATTAATGTTATATTGACATAAACTTAATTTAGTCCTTGAAAAATGAAGAGTCCATATTTTAAATATCTACGAAACCATTTTCCCAACGATTAAGCTAAGAAAATTATCCATTTTTACTCAATTCAACCCCCCCTTCCCCCCGACACACGGTTAAACTAATCGATATTATTTTTTTCTGGCCAACCCCCCCAAACCAAAAATTTTCATATTCACGCACTAAGATTGCCAATAAAAAAAGATGTTAGTGATAATTTTTTTTTTATTTTTTTTTAGTTATATTATTATATTATAACGCAGCTAACGTAATTTAGATAAAATATGACACTGAAAATGCCAACACAGATCGTAAAAAATCTCGTAAGCACAACAGATTTGGTCCTAATCTTTATATTAATTACGATTATATTTATACATGCAAGTTTCATCATCCCAGTGAGAATGTCCCTTATTCTCTAATTAAGAGTAAAGGAGCAGGTATCAGGCACCAAAAGCCCATAACACCTTGTTCAGCCACACCTACACAGGAGCTCAGCAGTAATAAACATTAAACAATGAGCGGAAAGCTCGATTTAGCAATAATTAATTAGAGTTGGTAAATCCCGTGCCAGCCACCGCGGTTATACGAGAAACTCACATTAATATCTACGGCCCAAAGGGTAGTTTTAGATATAATAAAATAGAATTTAAAATTTATTTAGTAGTTATATATAAATATAAAATGTAAACCCAAAGACGAAAGTTATACTATATATCCTTGAACCTACTATAGCTGAGAAACAAACTGGGATTAGATACCCCACTATGCTCAACTTTAAAATGGACCCCCCCCCGCCAGAGTACTACGAGCTACAGCTTAAAACTCAAAGGACTTGGCGGTGCTCTATACCCACCTAGAGGAGCCTGTTCTATAATCGACACCCCCCGATAAACCTCACCATTTCTTGCCACTACAGCCTATATACCACCGCCCTAGTTTACCTTTTAAAAGAACAATAGTGAACAAAACAATTAAAAATAAAAAAGTCAGGTCAAGGTGTAGCAAATGAAATGGAAAGAAATGGGCTACATTTTTTATAATAAAAAACACGGAATATATATGAAATAAAGTATAAAGGAGGATTTAGAAGTAAAAAGAAAAAAGAGTGTTCTTTTTAAATTGGCAATGGAGCACGCACACACCGCCCGTCACCCTCTTCAAAAATAAAATAATTTAAATAAATATATATATATTTATAAGAAAAGGTAAGTCGTAACATGGTAAGTCTACCGGAAGGTGGCCTTGGATATCAAAATATAGCCTAAATAAAGCATTTTGTTTACACCAAAAAAATATTTGTTAAACCAAATTATTTTGAATTTTAAATCTAGCCTAAACATAAAATAATTATTCCAAATACACAAAACATTATTATACAATAGTATGGGCGACAGAAAATTTATTAGCGCAATAGAAAAAGTACTGTAAAGGAAAGATGAAATAAAAATGAAATAAAACAAAAATATAAAAAAGCAAAGACTACAGCTTCTACCTTTAGCATAATGATCTAGCCAGTCTATATTAACATAAAGAATTTTAGTTATATACCCCGAAACCAGACGAGCTACCCTAAGACAGCAATATATGAGCAAACTCTTCTCTGTAGCAAAAGAGTGAGAAGAACTTTTGGTAGTGGCGAAAAACCTAACGAGCCTGGATATAGCTGGTTACTTAAGAATGAATTTTAGTTCAACTAAAAGCACAAATATTATAAAAATAAAAGCTTTTATTATAATTAATTGAGGTACAGCCCAATTAATAAAGGAAACAACCTAAATAAATAAATAAAGATTATATTATATATATGAAGACTTTCGCCGTTGGCTTAAAAGCAGCCATCATAAATTGCGTCTAAGCTTAATTTAAATAAAACTTACTATCTCAATAAATAATCTAAATTTCTTTTAAAAATTAAGTAAATCTATATTATAGATAAATTACTACTAGAATAAGTAACAAGGAAAGAAACCTCTATATGTATGTGTAAATCAAAATGAACTCATCATTGATAATTGACATATATATATAAATTTATACAAGAACAATATTAATATTAATGTTAACCCAACACAGGAACATAAAAAAAGATTTAAAATTTAAAAAGGAACTCGGCAAAATAATGAGCTTCGCCTGTTTACCAAAAACATCGCCTTTTGAAATAATAATATAAAAGGTACTGCCTGCCCAGTGACAATCGTTCAACGGCCGCGGTATTATGACCGTGCAAAGGTAGCGTAATCACTTGTCTATTAAATATAGACCAGTATGAATGGCAAAACGAGAGCTCAACTGTCTCTTTAAATTAATCAGTGAAATTGATCTTTCCGTGCAGAAGCGGAAATATAATTATAAGACGAGAAGACCCTATGGAGCTTTAAACCCAAACTAATTATAATTTATATAAATATAATAATAATTTAATATGCGGTTTTAGGTTGGGGCGACCACGGAAGAAAATAAAACTCCCGAGATGGAAATTAAGAAACACATTTCAAAATAATAATATTATTAACATAATTGACCCTTATTTGATCAACGAACCAAGTTACCCTAGGGATAACAGCGCAATCCTTTCAAAAAGTCCCTATCGACGAAAGGGTTTACGACCTCGATGTTGGATCAGGACATCCAAATGGTGCAGCAGCTATTAAAGGTTCGTTTGTTCAACGATTAAAGTCCTACGTGATCTGAGTTCAGACCGGAGTAATCCAGGTCAGTTTCTATCTATAAAAAATTTTTCCTAGTACGAAAGGACCGGAAAAATAAGGCCCATAAAAAATTCAAGCCTTCCTATTATTTCTGAAATAAAATAAAGAAATAATTCAAAAACTAAGCCGAAAATAACGGCTTATTAGAGTGGCAGAGCTTGGTAATTGCAAAAGACCTAAAATCTTTAATCCGGAAGTTCAAATCTCCCCCCTAATTATGCAAATTTTATTAATTATTAACCCATTACTTTATATTATTCCTATTTTATTAGCGGTAGCATTTTTAACTCTTATCGAACGAAAAGTACTCGGATATATACAATTTCGCAAAGGACCAAACATTGTAGGCCCATCTGGCCTATTACAACCAATTGCAGATGGAATAAAACTATTTACTAAAGAACCTGTTCGTCCTTCTACTTCTTCCCAAACTATATTTTTATTAATGCCAACAATAGCCTTGATTCTATCCCTACTAATTTGAATTCCACTCCCACTCCCAAATACTTTATCTAATTTAAATTTAAGCATTTTATTTATGCTTGCCCTATCAAGTCTAGCCGTCTATTCTATTTTAGGATCAGGATGAGCCTCTAACTCTAAATATGCTTTAATCGGAGCCCTTCGGGCAGTCGCTCAAACGATTTCATATGAAGTTACACTAGCATTAATTCTTTTATGCCTTGTTTTAATAACAGGAAGTTTTATATTATTTAACTTTAATATAACTCAAGAACTAATATGATTCTTAGTACCGGCATGACCAATAGCTGCCATATGATTTATTTCAACTTTAGCTGAAACAAACCGAGCCCCATTTGATTTAACAGAGGGAGAATCAGAACTAGTATCCGGTTTTAACGTCGAATATGCAGGAGGACCATTTGCCCTCTTTTTCTTAGCAGAATATGCAAATATTCTAATAATAAATGTGTTATCAACAGTTCTCTTTCTAGGTTCAACATTTTATCATCTCCACCCAGAATTTTCAGTAATAAATTTAATAATTAAAGCCTCTATCTTATCAATTATATTTTTATGAATTCGAGCTTCGTATCCACGATTTCGGTATGATCAACTAATACACCTAGTATGAAAAAATTTTTTACCTATTACAATTGCAATAACTATACTTCACCTCTCTCTTCCAATTATAACAATAGGACTCCCATCAATATTATAGGAAATATGCCCGAAAGCTAAGGATTACTTTGATAGAGTAGATAATAGAGGTTCAAACCCCCTTATTTCCTAAAAAAAAAGGATTTGAACCTATACAGTGAAGATCAAAACTTCAAGTGCACCCACTACACTATTTTTTAATAAAATAAGCTAAACAAGCTTTCGGGCCCATACCCCAAAAATGTTGGTTAACCCCTTCTTTTATTAATGAGCCCATATGCATTATCAATATTAATTTCAAGCCTATCTACTGGAACAATTATTACTTTTATTAGTAATCATTGATTTTTAGCCTGAATTGGACTTGAATTAAACACACTAGCAATTATTCCAATTATATCTAAAATACATCATCCCCGATCAACAGAAGCAGCAATTAAATATTTTTTAATTCAATCAATAGCATCTGCCCTATTATTATTTGCTGCAATATTAAATGCATGATATACTGGAGAATGAACAATTATTAATATACAAACACAAACCCCATTATTATTATTAACAACAGCTTTAATAATTAAACTAGCAGTAGCTCCATTTCACATATGATTACCAGATGTTATTCAAGGATTAGATTTAATAACCTGTTTAATTCTTTCAACATGACAAAAACTTGCACCTATAACATTAATAATTCAAATAAGCTCAGAAATTAATACAATATTATTAATAACATTAGGAATATTATCATTATTAGTAGGGGGATGAGGGGGATTAAATCAACCTCAACTCCGAAAAATAATAGCTTATTCTTCTATTGCACACTTAGGCTGAATAATAATTGTAATATCGTATTCCCCAAACCTAACACTCCTTAACCTCATAATCTATTTATTATTAACTACATCAATATTTTTAATAATAATAAAAATATTATCAACTAATATTAATAAAATAGCTTCTTCATGAATAAAAAACTTATCGCTTACCTCAACAATAATTATCATTTTAATATCTCTCGGAGGACTTCCTCCACTCTCAGGATTTATACCTAAATGATTAATTCTAGAAGAAATTATTAAACAAAATATTCCACTAGCTACAATAGCAGCAATATCAACCTTATTAAGCTTATTCTTTTATTTACGTCTTTCTTACATAACATCATTAACTACCCCCCCCGTCACAATAAATTCAAAATTAATATGACGACTAAAAATAAAATTAAATATATTATCAATAACAATTATTATATCAACAATAATACTACCAATTACACCATTAATTTTAAATATAATTTAAAAGATTTAAGTTATGAGACTAAAAGCCTTCAAAGCTTAAAGCAGGAGTTTAAACCTCTTAATCTTTGATTAAGATTTGCAAGACTTTATCTCACATATTCTGAATGCAACCCAGACACTTTAATTAAGATAAAACCTTACTAGATTAGAAGGCTTTATCCTACAATCTTTTAGTTAACAGCTAAATACCTAAACTAGGCTTTAATCTACTTCTCCCGCTTTGTGGGGGGGGAAAAAGCGGGAGAAGCCCCGGCAGAGTTATTTGCTCTTTAAAATTTGCAATTTTATGTGCTGTACACCACAAGGCTTGGCATAGAAAGGATTTAAACCTTTATTATTAAGGCTACAACTTAACACCTGTTCGGCCACTTTACCTGTGATAATCACTCGATGACTATACTCAACAAATCATAAAGATATTGGCACCCTTTACTTAATATTTGGTGCCTGAGCTGGCATGGTTGGAACCGCTCTTAGCCTTTTAATCCGAGCAGAGCTAAGCCAACCGGGAGCTTTATTGGGAGATGATCAGATTTATAATGTAATCGTTACAGCCCATGCATTTGTAATAATTTTTTTTATAGTAATACCAATTATAATTGGAGGATTCGGAAATTGATTACTCCCACTAATAATTGGAGCACCAGACATAGCCTTCCCACGAATAAATAATATAAGCTTCTGACTACTACCACCATCACTTCTTCTTTTACTAGCCTCATCAGGAGTCGAAGCCGGGGCCGGAACCGGATGAACAGTATATCCTCCACTAGCCGGAAACATAGCACATGCAGGAGCCTCTGTAGATTTAACAATCTTCTCACTTCACTTAGCCGGAGTATCATCTATTTTAGGCGCTATTAATTTCATTACAACTTCTATTAATATAAAACCACCATCAATATCACAATACCAAACACCTTTATTTGTTTGATCAGTTTTAATTACCGCTATTTTACTTTTATTATCCTTACCCGTTTTAGCAGCAGGTATTACAATACTTCTTACAGACCGAAATCTTAATACCACATTTTTTGATCCAGCAGGCGGCGGAGACCCAGTATTATATCAACACCTATTTTGATTTTTTGGACACCCTGAGGTTTATATTCTTATCTTACCAGGATTTGGTATAATTTCTCACATTGTCACATATTATTCATCTAAAAAGGAGCCTTTTGGGTATATGGGTATAGTATGAGCAATAATATCAATTGGCCTTTTAGGCTTTATCGTTTGAGCCCATCATATATTTACTGTTGATCTTAATGTTGATACACGAGCATATTTTACTTCTGCTACAATAATTATTGCAATTCCAACTGGTGTAAAAGTATTTAGCTGATTAGCAACAATACATGGGGGGGCCATTAAATGAGATGCAGCTATACTATGGGCCCTTGGATTTATTTTTCTTTTTACTGTTGGAGGCCTAACTGGTATTGTCCTAGCCAACTCTTCACTAGATATTGTTCTACATGATACTTATTATGTAGTAGCTCACTTCCACTATGTATTATCAATAGGTGCAGTATTCGCTATTATAGGAGGATTTGTACATTGATTTCCACTATTCTCCGGATTTATACTCCACCACACATGATCAAAAATTCACTTCGGAGTTATATTTATTGGTGTAAACTTAACCTTTTTTCCTCAACATTTTTTAGGTCTAGCCGGCATACCACGACGATATTCAGATTATCCAGACGCATATACTCTTTGAAACACAATATCTTCTATTGGATCATTAATTTCTCTACTAGCAGTCATTATAATAATATTTATTA
This sequence comes from Desmognathus santeetlah, assembly GCA_031753655.1. Lineage (NCBI taxonomy): Eukaryota > Metazoa > Chordata > Amphibia > Caudata > Plethodontidae > Desmognathus > Desmognathus santeetlah. The sequence goes on along the minus strand of JASANM010000035.1, from coordinate 86,976 downwards.
TTTGAGAAGCTTTCGCGTCTAAACGAGAAGTAATAAATACAGAATTCTCTTCAACAAACATCGAATGACTATACGGATGCCCCCCGCCTTATCACACTTTTGAAGAGCCATCATATGTACAAGTTATTTATAAACAAGAGAGGAGGGAATTGAACCCCCTTATAATAATTTCAAGTTACCTACATGGCTAATCTGTCACCCCCTTAAGATGTTAGTAAAATAATTACTAAGCCCTGTCATGACTTAATTACTAGTTTAATCCTTGTACATCTTATATGGCACATTCATCACAATTAGGCTTTCAAGACGCAGCCTCTCCAATTATAGAAGAATTATTATATTTTCATGATCACGCTTTAATAGCAGTATTTTTAATTAGCACTTTAGTGCTTTATATTATTACGATTATAATAACAACAAAATTAACTAACACAAATTCTATAGATGCCCAAGAAATTGAGATAATTTGAACAATTATACCCGCAATTATCCTTATCGTTATTGCTCTCCCATCCTTACGCATTCTTTATTTAATAGATGAAATTAATGACCCCCACCTTACAGTTAAAGCCATCGGACATCAATGATACTGAAGTTATGAATTTACAAATTATGAAAATCTCATATTTGATTCATATATAACATCAACACAAGATTTATTAGCAGGTGAATTCCGTTTATTAGAAGTAGATAATCGAATAGTTGTTCCAATAGAATCACCAATCCGCATATTAATCTCAGCTGAAGATGTATTACACTCATGAGCAGTTCCATCTATAGGAATTAAAACAGATGCTATCCCAGGACGACTTAATCAAGCAACTTTTATTACATCACGACCAGGAATATTTTATGGACAATGCTCTGAGATTTGTGGGGCTAATCATAGTTTTATACCAATTGTTGTAGAAACAGCTCCATTAAGTCAATTTCAAATCTGAGCTTCTCATATACTAGAAATTTCATTAAGAAGCTTTCATGGACAAGCAACAGCCTTTTAAGCTGTGGTTCGGTGTTTCCAATCACCCTTAATGATATGCCACAACTAAATCCAAATCCATGATTTTTAATTTTTATTATATCATGATTAATTTATTTAATTATTTTAATATACAAAATTAATAATTTTAAAACACTAAATGAGCCAACAACACAAAATATTTATAAAAATAAACCTCAGCCATGAAATTGAATATGAATTTAAGCTTTTTTGATCAATTTATAAGCCCAACATTAATAGGTATACCATTAATTTTATTATCTATAATTCTACCCTGACTACTATTTCCAAAACAAACAAATAAATGATTAATTAATCGCCTTTCATCCTTACAACTTTGATTTTTATATAATATTACAAAACAATTATTTAACCCAATTAATTTAAATGGACATAAATGAGCACTTATATTAATTTCTTTAATACTATTTATTATATCAATAAATCTACTCGGCTTATTACCATATACATTCACACCAACAACACAACTATCTATAAACTTAGGATTAGCAGTTCCGCTATGACTAGCTACTCTTCTAATTGGATTACGAAGTCAGCCTACTATAACCTTAGGACACCTACTACCAGAAGGCACCCCCTCATTATTAATCCCAATCCTTGTCTTAATTGAAACAATTAGCTTATTTATTCGCCCATTAGCACTTGGCGTGCGACTAACTGCTAACTTAACTGCAGGACATTTATTAATTCAATTAATTTCCACAGCAGTTTTTATATTATTACCATTAATACCAACAATTGCAATTCTTACAGCAATAATCTTATTTTTACTCACCCTATTAGAAATTGCTGTAGCCATAATTCAAGCTTATGTTTTTGTATTATTATTAAGTCTTTATTTACAAGAAAATGTTTAATGACACACCAAGCCCATGCTTTTCATATAGTTAACCCAAGCCCTTGACCACTTACAGGAGCTATTGCAGCACTATTATTAACATCTGGCCTAGCAATATGATTTCACTTCGGATCTATATTATTAATAAATTTAGGATTAATTGTTATAATTTTAACAATAATTCAATGATGACGAGATATTGTACGAGAAAGCACATTTCAAGGACATCACACAATTCCAGTACAAAAAGGACTTCGTTATGGTATAATCTTATTTATTACCTCAGAAGTATTATTTTTTTTCGGATTTTTCTGAGCATTCTATAATTCTAGTCTAGCACCAACTCCAGAACTAGGAGAATGTTGACCACCAACTGGAGTAATTCCATTAGATCCATTTGAAGTCCCACTATTAAATACAGCAGTTTTATTGACATCTGGTGTAACTGTAACATGAACTCATCATAGTATTATAATAAATAATCGTAAAGAAGCAATTCAATCTCTATTATTAACAATCTTATTAGGTTTATATTTCACTGCCCTCCAAGCAGCTGAATATTATGAAGCCACATTTGCTGTTGCTGATGGAGTCTATGGATCAACTTTTTTTGTAGCAACAGGATTTCATGGATTACATGTAATTATTGGCTCTTTATTTTTATTAACATGTTTCCTGCGTCAAATTAATTTTCACTTCACATCTAATCACCATTTTGGTTTTGAAGCAGCTGCTTGATATTGACATTTTGTAGATGTTGTATGATTATTTTTATACGTATCAATCTATTGATGAGGATCATGTCTTTTTAGTATAAAATATAAATAACTTCCAATTATTAGATCTTAGTTTAACCTAAGAGAAGACAATGATTATTATATTTACAATAGTTATTACCACAATTATTTCAACAATTTTAATTATCATTGGATTTTGATTACCTATTAGCAACCCAGATGCAGAAAAATTATCTCCATATGAATGCGGATTTGATCCAATTGGGTCTGCACGCCTTCCATTCTCAATTCGATTTTTTCTGGTCGCAATTCTATTTCTTTTATTTGACTTAGAAATTGCCCTACTACTTCCAACTCCATGAGCGACTCAAATATTACCAATAAATATATTAATTTGATCTATTATTATCCTTACTTTATTAACTCTTGGTCTAATTTATGAATGAATACAAGGAGGCTTAGAATGAGCAGAATAAGTATTTAGTCTAAAAAGATTATTGATTTCGACTCAATAGATTCTGACATGTTCAGAAATACTTTATGTCCCCGACCCTATTTACATTATATTCAGCATTTTTAATTGGTATTTCAGGATTAGTCATTCAACGCACCCACCTACTTTCAGCCTTATTATGCCTAGAGGGAATAATATTAGCACTATTTTTAATAATATCTATTTGAACAAAGCAATTAGAAAACACAATATATTTTTCACTCCCAATATTTATATTAACATTTTCTGCTTGTGAAGCAAGCACTGGATTATCTTTAATGGTAGCAACTACCCGAACGCATGGTACAGATCACCTAAAAAATCTTAATCTATTGCAATGCTAAAAATTATTATACCTACAATAATAATAATTCCAATAATTTGATTATCATCTAAAAAATGACTATGATTTAATACAATTATTAATAGTTTATTTATTGCTATTATTAGTCTTATACTTCTAATACTTCCCCTTGAAATAATAATTATATTAAACAAGTATATAGGACTAGATCAAATTTCCTCACCTTTATTAATTTTAACCTGCTGACTTTTTCCATTAATAATTTTAGCTAGCCAAAACCACTTAAAAGTAAACCCGAAATATCGTCAACAAATATATATTTCAATATTTATAATATTACATCTAGCACTTATTTTAGCCTTTTCCTCAACAGAATTAATTTTATTTTATATTTCATTTGAAGCAACACTAATTCCAACATTAATTATTATTACTCGATGAGGAAATCAAACAGAACGTCTAAATGCAGGAACATACTTTCTATTCTATACTTTAGCTGGTTCACTACCTTTATTAATCGCCCTTCTTTTATTATATAATTCAACAAATTCCCTTTATATAGAATTTTTAATTAATTTACCTCAAATATCAATAATAATAAATACTAACAAAATTCTTTGACTAGCATGTTTAATAGCATTTATAGTCAAAATACCACTTTATGGAGCCCACCTATGATTACCCAAAGCTCATGTAGAAGCCCCAGTAGCAGGCTCAATAATTCTCGCCGCAGTATTATTAAAACTAGGTGGATATGGAATTATTCGAATCACATTAATATTTACCCCATTAACAGAACTTTCTTATCCATTTATTATTTTAGCCTTATGAGGAATCTTAATAACTGGTTTAATTTGCATGCGACAAACTGACCTTAAATCTTTAATTGCATATTCTTCAGTAAGCCATATAGGACTTGTAGTGGCCGCCGCGCTCATTCAAACCCCTTGAAGCTTCACAGGAGCTGTTATATTAATAATTTCACACGGCCTAATTTCATCTGCTCTATTTTGCTTAGCAAACACAAATTATGAACGAACTCATAGTCGAACAATATTACTTGCCCGAGGATTACAAATAATATTACCTTTAATAGCTACATGATGATTATTATTAAATTTATTTAATATAGCTCTCCCTCCCACCCCAAATTTATGAGGAGAATTAACAATTATAACATCATTATTTAACTGATCACCATGAACTATTTTAATTACAGGATTAGGAACACTAATTACAGCTGCTTATACATTATATATATTCCTTATAACTCAACGAGGATATTTACCAAAACATTTAAAATATATAACCCCAATCTACACACGAGAACACTGCTTAATAATTATACATTTAATACCCATATTACTATTAATATTAAAACCGGAACTAATTTCGGGCAGCTCATGTATATATAATTTAATTAAAATACTAGATTGTGATTCTAGAAACGAAAGTGAAATTCTTTCTATAAACCGAGAAGAGTAAAGAAACACAGAAACTGCTAATTATCTGATATGTGGTTAAATTCCATAATCTACTCAACTTTTAAAGGATAGTAGCAATCCCCTGATCTTAGACATCAAAATCCTTGGTGCAAATCCAAGTAAAAGTTATGGACTTTATATTGATCTTTAATTCTTCTATTATTTTATCATTATTTCTTCTACTTATACCACTAATTATTAAAGCTTCTAACAATTGACATAACATTGTTAAAACATCCGTTAAAATATCTTTTATAATTAGCATATTACCCTTAATAATATTTATTAACAAAGGAATGGAATCAACTGTAACTAGCTTAAACTTTATGTTAATTAACAATTTAAACATTTGCTCAAATATTAAATTTGATCAATACTCAATTGTATTTCTACCCACAGCCTTATTTGTAACCTGAGCAATTTTAGAATTTGCCATTTGATATATACATTCAGACCCAATAATTAATAAATTTTTTAAATACTTATTAATATTTTTAATAGCAATAATAATCCTAATAACAGCCAATAATTTTTTCCAATTATTCATTGGGTGGGAGGGAGTCGGAATCATATCCTTTCTTTTAATTGGGTGATGATATTCACGAACAGACGCTAATACTGCCGCAATACAAGCAGTTATATATAACCGAATTGGGGATATTGGATTAATCATCACCATAGTATGATTAGCTACTAATATTAATTCATGAGAAATTCAACAAACATTTATATTAGAAAATAAATCCATAATTCCAACATTAGGTCTAATTTTAGCGGCAACTGGAAAATCCGCTCAATTTGGACTCCACCCGTGACTACCAGCAGCTATAGAAGGTCCAACCCCAGTTTCAGCTTTATTACATTCAAGCACAATAGTTGTAGCAGGCATCTTTTTATTAATTCGATTTCAACCAATATTAGAACAGAACCCCATCTCTCTAACAATTTGTCTCTGCTTAGGAGCCTTGACTACCGTATTTACAGCTACATGTGCGCTTACTCAAAATGATATTAAAAAAATTGTAGCATTCTCAACATCAAGCCAACTAGGATTAATAATAGTCACAATTGGACTTAATCAGCCACAATTAGCGTTCTTTCATGTTTGTACCCATGCCTTTTTTAAAGCAATATTATTTTTATGCTCGGGCTCTATTATTCACAATCTTAATAATGAACAAGACATTCGAAAAATAGGAGGTCTACAAAAAGCACTTCCAATTACAACAACTTGTTTAACTATTGGTAGCCTAGCACTAACAGGAACCCCATTTCTTTCCGGATTTTTTTCCAAAGACTCAATTATTGAAGCAATAAATAACTCGAATCTTAATTATTGATCATTAATTGTTACACTAATTGCAACCTCTTTTACCGCTATCTACAGCTTCCGAATTATCTTCTTTTCATCAATAAATACCCCACGACTTAATTCAATAAGTTATATTAATGAAAACAATAAAATATTATTAAATCCAATCAAACGCTTAGCCTGAGGAAGTATTATAGCTGGATTAATTATCATTATTAATTTACCACCAATAAAACCACAAATTATAACAATGCCCCCGCTATTTAAAATATTAGCACTTATTATCACTCTTATAGGATTAATACTAGCAATAGACTTATTAAACTTAACATCAAACTCAACATTAAAAACTAAGTTATATATATTTTCAAATATACTAGCATTTTTTCCACACACCCTCCACCGCCTTTCACCAATATTAAAAATAATAATTGGACAAAATTTAGCTACAACAACCACAGACTCAACATGATATGAAAAAATAGGACCAAAAGGTATTTTTAACCGACAACTGCCACATATCAAAACCACTACAATAATTCAAACAGGAATAATTAAAACTTATATATTAGTATTTTTTATCTCTACCTCTTTTATTTTATTTATTATATCCTAATAGCCCGTAAAGAACCACGTGATACTCCACGAGTAATTTCTAATACCACAAACAAAGTTAAAAGAAGAGCTCACCCAGAAATTATTAAAAAAACAATTCCTACACCATATATTAATCCTACCCCACTACAATCATATAACACCATATTAAATCCAATCTCCCACTCCGAAAATAAATTTTCATAATCATGAACATTACAGACCATTAAATAATAAATTGAAACTCCAACTAAATAAATAATAATATACATAAAAATTGATCAGCTCCCTCAAGCTTCCGGATAAAGTTCAGCTGCTAATGAAGCAGAATAAGCAAATACCACCAACATTCCCCCTAAATAAATTAATAATAATACAAGAGATAAAAATGAAATACCCAAATCAACTAAAATTCAACACCCACAAACTACACCTAATACTAAACCCAAAGCCGCATAATAAGGGGATGGATTAGAAGCCACAGCAATAAACCCAATAATTAAACCAAATAAACCTAAAAAGCTTATATAAATCATAATTTTTACCTGGACTTTAACCAAAACTTCTGATCCGAAAAATCAATGTTGTATTCAACTATAAAAATTAATGGCCCACATTATACGAAAAACACATCCACTTTTAAAAACCATCAACAACTCTTTTATTGACCTTCCAACCCCATTAAATTTATCATATTTATGAAATTTTGGATCTTTATTGGGAATTTGTCTAATTTCACAAATTATTACAGGATTATTTTTAGCTATACATTATACAGCAGACACTATCTCAGCATTCTCATCAGTAGCACATATTTGTCGCGACGTTGATTATGGTTGAATAATACGAAATATTCACGCAAACGGAGCATCTTTCTTTTTTATTTGTATTTATATACATATTGGACGAGGAATTTATCACGGATCATACATATATAAAGAAACATGAAACATCGGAGTAATCCTACTATTTCTCGTCATAGCAACTGCGTTTGTAGGATATGTACTTCCATGAGGCCAAATATCCTTCTGAGGAGCCACTGTGATTACTAATCTTCTTTCAGCAATTCCTTACTTAGGAGAAACATTAGTTCAATGAATTTGGGGGGGATTTTCAGTTGATAAAGCAACTCTCACCCGATTTTTCGCTTTCCACTTTATCTTGCCATTTATTATTGCAGGAATAACTATTGTACATCTATTATTTCTTCATGAAACAGGATCAAATAATCCAACAGGATTTAACTCAAATGGAGATAAAATTCCATTTCACCCATATTTTTCATATAAAGACATATTAGGATTTTTAATTATACTTATATTATTAATATTATTATCTCTTCTATCTCCTAATATACTAGGAGATCCAGAAAACTTTACCCCTGCAAACCCATTAGTCACCCCGCCACACATTCAACCAGAATGATATTTTCTTTTTGCTTACGCAATCCTTCGTTCTATTCCAAATAAATTAGGAGGAGTAATTGCATTAATATTTTCTATTCTTATTTTAATAATTATTCCAATCTTACACACCTCAAAACATCGAAGCCTCGTATTCCGACCTACCACACAAATTATATTTTGATTATTAATTGCAAATACATTAATTTTAACCTGAATTGGAGGACAACCAGTAGAGCCTCCATTTATTGAAATTGGTCAAATAGCATCAATTTTATACTTCTTATTATTTATAATCTTTATCCCAAGTGGAGGAATTATAGAAAATAAATTAATAAAATGATGCTTATGTAGTTTAAAAAAACATTGGTCTTGTAAACCAAAGACGGAGAATCAGTATTTTCCATAAGCTAACATACAAGTTTCTAATTTATTATATATTTAGATTAACCTGCCGGCTTATTTTCCAGCCTCTTCTTATATTTTTATATTTACTGATTGATCTACACAATAAACCTTTCCGTAACGCCCACTCAGTTTATAAACTTTATTTTCCAGCCTCTTCTTA